>DWTF01000381.1:0-12443 GCA_018250225.1 Udranomia kikkawai
GACTACAAATGTCTTTGATATCTGTATATGTAGGTATATGACTTACCATCAAGTAGACTGCATGCTCATTTGCTACCTTAAAATCAAAAAAAATATATATACATGAAGCATATATATCAAAGGACTGTACATTGCTGTGTTTTCCTAGTGACCAAAAACCGGCCGGAAGCTTGCGGCGCGTGGTCCCATTTCCGTAACGGGTACCTATCGCATGTCTATCAGTAATGTCATGTATTGTGGGAACTGCGTACCAATTTATGGTACCATTATTGTACTATTTAATTATGTCCATTTCTCAATTTTTTCGTCTCTTGATTGTAAGTAGCAATTGAGCGTATATGTAGAACATTCGATTCAATTCCATATTTGTTCTCAAAAAGAAATAGTAACACGTTACTAAAACTGGTCAACCCTTGAATGTATCTGGTGGATTCTTATATTAATCAGCAGTAGCTTTCGTAGGACATTACAGTAAATATACAAGGGTTGAGGGTTTCGAAAAATCTATACATTACACAGCAAAAGCAATGAAAACTTTCCGACTTCCGGTGCGGCACGTGCATTCGTATCCGGTGGGTTAATGTACTTGCGCAAGGGTCTGTCTGTGGGAAAACTACATCGATCGAGGTTGTTTATATACGTACAAATGGCTACAAGAGTTGGAAGTTAAATAGTTATAACAGGTGTTTTGATTGACACAATTTTACCTCCGTTATTTGGTTTGTCTCTTAAATAGTTACATATTTTTATAATTTTAGTAGCAAACAAAACATACCGTCCACCTGGATGGTAAATGGTCAATGCCACCTAGGGATACCATCGTTGCAATAAACCTATGAAGAAGATATGATCTGAGTTCATCGATCGACTACATGCGTTGCTACCCCGGAGGACTATAGGTATCGTTATAGACAGCAACGAGAAAATATAATATTATCTGTACCTCCCATAAGTTAAGAAATTATAATCTATTTCAAGACATTATATTAAGGATCTCGAAATACACGTTATAAGTAACTTTTTATAAACATGTATCTAATGATACCTTGTATTTTAATTACATATTTGATTTAAATTGTTAGCAATCTGTAATGTTCATATCCAACATAGCATCATAGATCTCGTTGAGGGCAAAAAGTTAATTTACTCATTTACATATATCCTATATGTAGATGGCTAATAGCACAGCAAATGTATTCCAAAGCGCCAATTTAAATATTCATTCAAACCAATGCGTAAAAGGCTTAATTATAGGTACTTACATAATCTTGGAGCTAAACACTGGCCGAAGGAAACTTTTAATTATATTATTAACATATCTTGTGTATAGTTTCAATCAATCTGTTCGGACGTTTATGGGCAGCAATCGACCAACAATCATTACGTAATCCATCTAAGGGCTAAGGTTCAGACCTTCGCCAGGCGGCCATCCAAATACGTAACATTAACAACAGCTTGGAGATGTTACTCAGTTTTAGTATGGTTTAAATATTTTAAAGTGAAATCCCTAAGAACAGCTTACATACTTAGGATTAAACTTATAAGTCCCATGTTATCTAACGATAAGAACGTGGTTACTTCAGACATAGAATATTACTACATAGTTATTTATTCTGTCTTGCCAATAAGAATGAAAAGTATTAAACCATGATTTACCTCACTGACTTTTTCCTTCCCCCTCAACAAGTTTTCTCTCATTATTTCCTTCGGAAAAGCAGTGGTAATCTTCGTCGTAAGTCAAGGTAAGTGGTTCGTCTTTAGCTCACACATGTGAATCAAAATGAAATCGTGATTCAAACCCTAACAGACTGATTCAAACGTCGACGTTACGTTGCTACCCCTGGGAACTCACTTGAAACGCCTTAATTAAATGAGTCTTAAAGGTGAAACTTCTATGGTTCGACTCTGGAGGCACCAACGCCATGTAATAACAACAGTATTCTTGCCGCTGTGTTGTGGTTCGAGGGGTGTGGTAAGGGAGACTTTGATCCTTCTCAGGTTGGTTACCGATGTCTATGGAGGACAGTGACCACTTACCAGGTGGACAGCATGCCAGAACAGACCAGAACAGTAACACACTGCTGTTATAAGACGGAAATAGGTGTGGCGGCGATGTCGGAGTTGAACCACGAGATGTTCACGTTAAGTCACGAAATGTTCACTATCAAAACACAACAAAATCGTTTTACAACTAACAATTTGAACAGTTGTCTATGCGGATGGGGTAGAAGGGGTTTGGCGTAGGAAGTCAATGACGCTTGTGATGGGGCGGGCGGGGTGCGCTCTCCCGAGGGATGCACAGGAACGAAGGGTTTCGTTTACCTACGATACTATAGCTATGGCTTCTACTCTGATATTGTAGGGCTCTTGGATTGAGTTCGAGCTGAAGGTAAGTTGCGCGAGTGGCGAATTGGTTATTAATTTTGCTTAAGGGTTGTTGGATTGAGTTTACGCTAAAATTTTCCAGTCGTTCTTCAGTATGGTATACTTAACATCGACGCTTAAAATGCTTAGAACATTAAGTCGGCTTTTTGTCCATTATACGTAAGTACTCGTATGGTTAAAAGGCTTAAATAAATAAATAAATGAATAAAATGATAACTCAGAATAGCCATTTGGTCTATTTAAGAAATAAACAATATTTTTTTATTACGTCTCATTTAAGTGATCTGCAAATTTGAAATCCTCTGGCGAAAGAAAGAAGTACAAAGAATGTTGAGCGTACTGGGTAACTTTTAGAAAGAATCTCTCTCATCGATCGATCAAATATCAACCGAAAACCCAACAATATAATCTTACAATGTTTTCGTTCTCTGCAAATGTGCACTATCAAAACTACTAACAAAATCAATTAAGCTTGGAGTGTCTTCCAGAGTAGAAGCTCACTAAGCTTCTTAAAGCCTCACAACAGCCTGATAGTCTATCTGACATAATACGTTACATAAAGATATTCTCATGTACGAATACATATAAGGTTTATCACAGTGAAGTTTCATCTAAATCGATTCAGTACTTTTGCGTGAAAGAAAAGCAATCCTCACAGACTTTCGAATTTATAGTATTAGTAGATTCGTTTTCTCTCAATATTGGAAGTGGAGCTCACATAAGATTGTTTATGGAACATGCAAGCTCGATCACAATTCTAGTTTAATGTCCGTGCGATACTCCGAGGGATACTTACACCGTTTTCCACTCAGCGTTTAAGCTACGTAGGACGTGCTCGCAATTCGCAATATCCGTCTCTCTCTCTCCCTGCAGATATTTTACTGATTTTTACTGTACTGTATCTTTTTACTTTACTGTATTGTACTCTAATACGCAATGTATACAGTGATTACTGGTTTCAATCTATTCAAATTTCGTCTTTGTAATACGTAATACGTCGAACAATTTTTAAACATGTATGCTTCTAAACAGATTCCACTATGGTTAAAAACAAAAATGTGGACATCTAATGCTTATCTTATGTTACTATAATCGATTAACTAAAAATTGCCAATTCTTCAATACAATTTTTATCGGTTACCAGAAAATACGAATTTTGAGTTAGGTCACTACACTTCTTGGGTACAATTTTGTACTTCGTACTTCAAAAATTTGCTCGTCTCTCTCTTTCTCCCTGCAGATATTTCACTGACATGTATACATATCTTTTCTATATCTACTGCTAATAGTATAATCACTGTACCAGACAGTGATTATACTATTAGCAGTAATGATCGTACCAGTATTTGCATATTGTTTAAGAAAAAAAACGACAGAAGTTGCCAAATCAAAAAATCGGAGGATTAAATTAATCAATTACTTACTCAGTGAAACTAGTAATTAAAAAGTGTCTCGTGTAGAGAGCAATGTAGGAACGCGTCAATGCAATTAGGAAATTGACGTAGGTACCTACATAGTCAGTATTGTAAATCATAAGGGCGAGCCCATACAAGCGGTAGTACAGCGCCCTACTCCATCAATTTAATAAAAAGGTTTCCCATTCGTATTAGAACCGTGCATACTTAAAAATAAACACACGGTATTTTCTTTGACCGAGCTACGTTCCGAAAAGTGACGTATTACGCATTCGCATGATAAAAAAAACGTCATAGTGCTTTTGCTCTTTCGTTATGTACACCTTATACGTATTTTAAACGGGTAAAAAAATCTAAAGGTAATCTCTTGTGTGCTTCAAAACTTACCAGTTAACGAAATGAAAGGCAACAAAAATCTGAATTAACATTAAGTTCTAGGTACAATAAATGGTGCGCTGACGTTTACTAACTCTGATCGATCACACTTAGGCCAGATCGTCTTTCTTTAGATTCACTACTGGTATGTATGAATACAAAAGAAATCTATGCATGTTCAAGCTAACCCGCAACTGCAAAGCAGATGAAAATATAAAGTATTGTAATTGCAGATCTAAAGTTTCGTGTACCCACTACCGTAGCGTGTCTCATGTGATCCCGTGTGTACACGACGTATCAGATATACATAAATAGTAAGATAAACCTCAAAATCTTTGCTGAGTAATTTCATTATATGTACTGTAGTAACATCTAGAACTAGAGAACGCTGTTACGGTTAAACATCTTTATTTCGCAAACCTGCTACAAAAACGTCTCTAATATAATCCCGTGTGTACACGTCGGAGCCTCGTAGCGCACGTGCGCTGTCGTTTACTAACTCCGATCGATCACACTTAGACTAGACCGAACTTTCTTTAGTTTCACTACTTCGTGCCACTCTATGAAAGCTGATCTCAAGATTAGTGGCGTTCACTTACTAGTTACATGGTCGCTTTCGCACCGTCTCGACTCGATATTTGAGCATAATTGTTTTGTTTACGACGTGTTTTCTTCACTCGAGCTCATAAATGTACAGGGATAAATTGGTGATGTGTTAAATTCATTTAATTTTGTAAAGAGATGACAGATGGACTAACAGGGACACAACCGGTCGATGTCTCGTGAGTTTAATATCGGATTAAAATCATACTGTAGGAAGCTGTTTACTTATATCGATTTTTCTAACAGAGAGCAGAGTTGTTTTTCCGCCGGTTTTTCTCCCGGTCTACCATAGCCTGAGAACCTGAAGGCGTTGAAAACCGATGACCAATGATGAGAGATGATGAGATGAGATGAATGAGATGTAAATTACGTTCCTTAGATGTATTTGAATACCTTGATTTGATCATGTGCCACTTGCATTTTATGTTAGTGACGCTATAGCTATTGTGATAAATACAATGTCAATTAGTAGATCACTGAACAAATCCAATATAATATAACATGATATTAAGAACATCTATCTCCTTTTACATTGCTCCTTATTAATCAGATCTATAGACGGATCGTTCGCAGCAGTAACTAACGACATTACACTAATGTTATTAGATCATATTTACTTAGACGTAATGTACGTTCGCACGACCGTACATCGAAGGGTTTCAATTAAATTAGTTGACATGCGCCCGGCAATTTGTATCAAAGGGCCACCCCCAAACTAACAGCATTGTGTACTTCGTCAGTGCAATTGCATTAGGGCCTCTTAATTCGATTCTCCACGTGTTTTTAGAATACATCACGTTGTGCATGCTTGTGGGGATATGGGATTCTTTTCACATTGTTTGTTATGTTGTCTTGTTTATTGTTAGTACCTATGTTGACTAAAATACATAGATACAGTTTAAGATTAAAACAAAAGAAGTCAAACTTCCCGATGAGTCCTACGTGAACTATCAAATATGTTCAAAGACTACAGGATACAGGACAATTTTTATTTTAGTGAAAGAGTGAAACGATTGAAACGATACGAAATACAATTACAATAAAAACTTTATCTTGAAATAAATAATGCCCGCGCTACGCTACCCTACTATACACTATTGACGCTGTATATGTTATTTTAGAAGGAATAGTTTCGCTGGCGTAAGCTAGCTGCGAAAATTGAAGCACTACATAACAATACATAAGACTTAGACAACCTTGTGGGCCTTAAAATTCACTAAATAACCAAATGAATGATTCATCAAAAATCTGTATTAACATTAGTAGTACTCTTAATTATGTACTATCGTTTACTAATTCCAATCAATCACACTTATACCTGACCGAACTTTCTTTAGAATTACTACTCCGTACCACTTTATGTATGAATCCAAAATAATATGTACCTACTGCCTACATATGAAAACTCTTTCCACAGTTAACTCGAGTGCGTTACAGCGCTACACTAAAAGCTTCTCTCATCGCCGCCAGTCCACTTATACCTCCTATTATAAACAATAACATTGGAAACTTTTTAACACGTCATATAGTTTATACTGTATCGTACTGAGTCGGCAACGAGGCGAATAATTCGACTTGTTAAGAAAATACACGCACGTGCTAGCTACATGCGTGGTGCAAGTGGAGTTAATTATGTTTCTTGTTCTAGCAAACCAAGGGCGGTATTGTAAGATTTTATGGTAATGAATATACATAACAAACGTAAAATCGCGATTTGTGATTGCAGCAGCATGTTAACAAATCTGCAACCAGTCGTAAGACTTATCATATTGGTTGGTATTTCAATTGAGTGTTCCAAGAGAAGGCGGATAAATCTAGATTTTCATTTACTCCATAGTATATCATTTTAAACTCGTTATACGCCATCAATTTCTGTAGATGCGTGGCAACCGTTTTACAACCTATGTGTTAACATCGTGTGTATGTACCAGCAACAATGCAAGAAGTATTTGAAAAACAAAACACAGCATCGGTACTTGTGGGCTTCACTTTTCTCAATTTCATTACATTCTTGCTGCAATAGATCTGTCCTCATAACTAGAGGAGACGGAAATACTTCCATGTGATGCTAATTGTGACGTAGTACAGACCGAACAAACTATTTTTTATGGAAGGTATATTATGAAAAAGCTAAAGGAATTCTCTGTATCAATCAATAGCCACAAATCAGCAAATGCCTACTTCATTCCTCCCACAAATCTCTTCGATGACATCACTCACCGGCAACTGTGGCAACCAATCTCATAAATATTTAGTTAACACATAAAAGCTATAAATTACAAATAATTTTAAAAACAAACATCCTCATTCCGAACAGTGATTGACTTATAAACAAGCGTTAGTAATGAAGTTGCACGTCGGAATTTACATCGAGACCAACAAGGACTTATCGGAGATTCCGCGCGTCACTGAGATTATACTTGCACCACGCGGTTATACAAACATAGGGCGGCGCCGACGGCTGAGATTATGATCGCACGTGATTAATAACGAACTAGCGCCTATGCGCTTGCGTAGCTCGATGTGCGTGCGCATACGAGGATCCATAGACATAGGAAAAGTTAATGGAATGCCAATCGCAAATGTTTTTTATATAACATTGAGGTAGTGAACGAGCATGTAAGCAACCTGATGGTAAGTGGTCACTGCCGCTCATGGACACATGTAATCAACCCAAGACAGGATCGAAGATCCTTCTTAGGTTGATTTCATTACACAGGTGCCTTGCTGAGGACTAATTTGGAATGCCTCGGTTAAGTATGTCTCCCTGACCACTTTGACTGTTTTAAGTCATAATCGCCGTGATTAATTTTTAATACGAATAGTTGCATCACAGAAAATCACATTTTTCATAATTTTAAACTTTATTAGGTAAAGGTGTTCACGATTTCCTTTTCTCAGGACATACTACATATGTACATATTATGAGACTTAGGTAAATAGCACGTCTTTGTTGTCTACATTGAAATTCTATTTACTTTTCTTTTCTATGGTTAGATCCAAGAGCTTCACGATGAAAGCAGCTCGCCTGATTCCATTGGATAGGATATATTTACAAATAAATTAGTGCTCTCAAGCATTTATTTCCAAGTATTGTTTGAATAGATGAAAATATATGCATTATACAATAATAGTAGTTGTTCTCAACCATTTTCCTTTCCAAATATTTTGGTGTGTAAAGTTTATATCACGTTACAACTTATTAATAAAGAAGTTGCTTACTGAGTTATTTATATAAAAAATAATCACCACATCTTAAATTAGCAACGGTGTGTTTCGTTGTAAGTTAAAATTACTGTATCATGTGTACTTTTCCCATGAATAAAACAAAAACATATTCTCTGAAAACAAACAAAGCGCTCGCCAGTTAGTGAGAGAGTGAATCAGTCCACGATAATTTATCCACATACTAAAACGATCAATGCTAAAGATAATGCATGCAGATTTATGTTTAACGTTAATCAGCCAAATACATAGTTGCCGAGCTAAACAATGAGCTATGCCAATCAAAATATTGCATCTGACTCTACATACAGTAATCCATCCATACTTATTTTATATATTTACTTAGATATTTCTGATATTATAAGTGCGAAAGTAACTCTTTCTGTTACTTTTTCACTGAAATTTAGCATGGAAATTGTTTCGGATCTAGGGTAGAGCACAGGGTAGTTTAAATCCCAGTAAATTATCCCTTATTGAAGTGGAAAAGGGTGGATGTAGAATATGATATGATGTGTGAAGAATTATCTAAGATTAAGTCAATATATTTATTTTAGAATGCGGGTAGAACCGTGGGCAAAAGCTAACAAGTAGAAATAATTTGTAACAAGTAGAGACTGGAAACACTACAGTCCCAGATAAAGTCTTGAGATATTAGGAGCATTCGATACTCGTGTCTTTACTATTCTTCTTATGATTTTATTTCGTTTTTTTCATTTATTAGAATTTAATGTATCATTCTTTAGTTAGTTACTGGATATTAAGTAGCTAGTCGACGACTTATAGACGTCGCAAAACTTGAAATAGGGCTGAAATTCTATCTAAGGAGCGTTGCTACTCTTAAAGACAAGGGGTGTGCTGGCACACCCTCTTCAACCAAAAGAATAAGGGGATATTGCACATGCGCGATAGCTTCTTTGATGTATGACCGTTCTTTGGTCGTCGGTTTGGATTATGACTTACTGTGATAGATTGTAAAACTTGTTGACCTCACTTGACCCTCAGGCTTATCGACTAGAAGCTAAAATGTGGGTAGAACTTGTCTCTGTCATAACTGACTAATATTGACCAACAAGAAGACAAAATATGTATAGTATGTAGACTTTAGATCAGATTTTACTTAAATAGAGTTTATCCAACACTCACGTATACGACGTGACGTTTTATTACAAGATGTAAAGTATTTTTCAGAAGTAGTCGTTTTAAACTGTTCTTATTCAGCTTCAGTGACTTTATCAATAACGAATGACGACAGCGTATTTGTTTTTGTTATCTCCGTTTTAATATCTGTTAGCGAGATATTTAAATAATTAGTTCTTGTACTTTTTTTTACAAAGATGTTTTATGCAATATCAATAATAATTTGATGTGATTGTTTAAATTTTTTGCATACTTTATATAAATATGACATACCTACTTATAAGTCGAAGATGGAGAGTAGCGCACAGTATTGTCATATTTTATTTAACATTTACACAAATTGTGTACTAGAATGTTTGGATTGGACTCGAATCTTCCGTTCATTATAAACAAAGATGTATAAATTAAGCACTTGTTCTGAAGTGTGTGAAATAAATTACCAGCGCGACGCGTCGCCGTCACTGACGCCGCGGTGTGACGAGCGCACGTCTAATGACTCACTCGTTTGTTTTTGTTTATATTTATACACCAATTGGCTCCGTACAATTGCCTATTAACATGCCAAAGTCGGATCTAGTTTTTTAGTTCTAGATAAATCTTGTACGTACTGATTTAGGGACATAAAAGGAGAAAGAGCAAAGTTTACTTAAGAAACAGAAAAAAACTCGACGCTAAGATGTTATAAGTTAAGCTTAAATACCAAAATTAAAATGCACATGAATTTAAATACAATACTAGGTAACTAAATTAATAATATGCCAGTTTAACAGTAGCGGAAATAGTGACCATTAATTATTAATAATATGCATTGTTATGAGGAGATCTGTAAATTGGAAATAATGGAATTTTTATTCTTTCTCGGTTATGGGTTTTGAGACCCGTTCTAAAGCAATGGAATGTAAAACAACCAAGCTGTATAATAAATAATAAGCAATGCATAAGCGTAGTTCAAAACAAATGTGAGATTTTATCCAACAACGCATAGTTACAATTATTTCAGCCGACCTTTGTCGTAGCAGTTTTCTTGATAAATTAATACAACATTTGAATGGATATTTTCAATATAAAACGGTGTATAGGTGCTTGATCGTTTTGTGTGCTGGAAATATCATCTGTTTTCCAGAATATAGGGTTCAAAACTGTATTGGCGATCTGGCGTAGTAGCTACGGTTACCATGCGTAAGTTTCACAGTAGAAAATAGTATCTACATCTTGAAGACTAGTTGTGTAGTGTGATTTTAGAAATTGAGAATACGTGATAGTGATTAAAATTGACGACACGCGCAGATCTCAGTAAAGGATATTCCACTTCATCCAAATAGTAATAGTAATAGGTAGGTACTTAAAAAGCAAAAGACACGACACGCAGACAACAGTTGTCGGCGAAGTGTGACTTCATGCGCGCTGCGAATCCTCGACGCATTTACCTATTGTTTATTAAAAATTCCTTGTGTCCGGTGTATAACGCTGGACATGGCCACCCTGTGTAGCACGTATGCAAGTGGAGCACAGCTGTCGAGACACGCAGACAACAGTTGTCGGCGAAGTGTGACTTGACGCGCGCTGCGAGTGCGCAACGCATTAGCTGTACAGATTTATTGTAAACTATTTTTTATCGCCCGATTACTCATTCCCGTTAATCCGAATTAAACCTAATTTATTGGAAACCTAGTCGCTGTCGCGCGAACATCTGATACAACTGTTCCAGCCGTGTATTGACATGTTGCATATAATTAATAAGCTCCCGACTCCAGTTCGCTTTCGATTAACATCCATAGGTGTGGTTTTCACATGTTAATAATGTATGTGAAAACCGTATTTCCTTTGGAATCGGAATCGGTGATATCGGAACATTAGTAGCTCTTCTAGGATTTAGTCGATTTGAGCCCAGGAATTAAATTAAATATGTAGGTACATTATTACACGAAAAATCATAATTAACATACAGTAGTCATATTTCCATTATTTTCTTAATTATAAGCAACCAAATTTTCAGTAAGATCTTTTTATTACTACCTTTCTTCAAATGTTTTGAAGTATTTTTACAATCAATCATAAGATAATTCAAGAGAGTATTCAGACAGTTGAATTTGACTAATAATCAATGGGCGTATAGTTATAATTTTTTGGCAGTAGAGACAGGGTCTACCCTAGATTGTTTAATGTAAAATGTTATTTATGCCGCATATAAATGTGGAACGGCATTTTTAAGTGTCATTCGGCAGTCCCTCGCGGTCAACAGCCCGCCCCGTATATTTGTTCGTGAATTTTCATGTCATATAATATTAAAATTTATGACATCGCAATATTTATGCCGCGCTTCTATTTAGACGTAATGATGACATACAGCTTACAACGACATACCTACTCGCAGGTTTATGCAAATATATTTAATTTAATGAATAGATAAGACAAATTTCGTTAAACAAATGTGAAAATTCAATTGGATGGACGTTAAGAAGTTTGTAACTCGATCGTACGTACAACGCTATTCTGTTCGGATGCCTAGCTTTTTGAAATTATTCTATAGTCTATGTTCATTACGGATTATGTAGGATTCTAGTGATAAAAGAATTTTACAGACCAGTTCAGTAGTTTTGGAGACTATTCAATACAAACAAACATTTCCTCTTTATATTATGTATTAGTATAGATATCGTCATTAGTCAGTCTGTACATATACTTATAATGTTGGAAATCAACCAGCGCTCTTCAATTGAACAGATGCAAGCTTTTCTCTAATTAACACTTAAATTAATATCGCAACGCCTTGCTGCTTGCACGTGCCAACTCTATTAACAATTGAAAATGAAAACGTAAATTAACAAGACGATTAAATATATCGAAACGCATTTGTTGGCAACTTACATAATTTTTCACATCTTAACAGGTATAAATATATTATGTATACCTATTACTATAATAGTTATAATAAGGTTTGATAATAAGGTTGTTTTATCACGCCACGAACTCTTGACAAAAATGGATAGAAGATATAAAATACTAGTTGTTCCCGCGACTCCGTCCGCGTGCGAGTCTAAATACGCGCGGTTTTAACGTTGTTACAACATTTTTATAAGAACGAATTGCCTGCTATTCAATGTACAAAATTTATACTTTTACGCTTTTATTATATGTATAGAAGATAACTGCATCCCGCGTTTTCACCCGCATAATTCAGGGATCCGGCTTTAGGATCGGGATAAAAAGTAGCCTATGTCCTTTCCCAAGGTTCCATCTATTTCTATACCGAAATTCAGCAAAATCGGTTCAGTGGTTCAGCCGTGCAAACGTAACAGACAA
>DWTF01000382.1:0-12442 GCA_018250225.1 Udranomia kikkawai
CAGTGGTTTAGGCGTGAAAAGGTAACAGACAGACAGACAGACAGAGTTACTTTCACATTTATAATTAGTAGGGATTTCAAGCAGAACGTTAACTACCTGCGTCCATCTTGTCAGCTTCGATGTAACAGCCGTCCAGTTTGAGGTAGTCGATGTCCCATTCCGCGAAGGTCTTCACATCTAACGTCTCATGGCCCAGTACTCCGGGATATCCTGCACAGGTCTTTGTACCATAGTCTTGGTACATTGCAAACTTCAAGCCTTTGGCGTGTAGCTGAAAATTTACGTTGTAAGTATTATAATTAAGTCTATGTTTAAGTGAATGCACTTTAGGTTAATAATTGTTTGGAGTTTTAAGAAATATGTATAAGAGGAAGAACTGTTGAATAATTGCCTAATATGTGTATAGATAATGATAGAGATTAATTTAAGATAAGATATGTAGATACTGCTTGAACTTCAGTTCTGTAAAAGCGAATATAAATCGAAGAGAGTAAATACAACGTTTTTCAACTCCATATACAAGTCAAAAGGACATCGCAAACATCTATAGGAGTATTCATACCGACGCTGATCTGAAACTAAGATAGGATTGTAGTTATTTTTAAGTTGGAATATGTATCTCCATGAATGAACCATTAGCTGTAGGTATCTACACAATTGCTTTTAAATAAATATCAACGTCTAAGTAGGTACGGCATGAGAAGATTCTAGAACAGTTCGACTCCCGAGGCACCTCGCCACACTTATAACAGCAATGTTCTGGTTCAAAGAGTATGATAAGGGAGACATACTTAACCGAGGCGTCCCAACTTAATCCTCAGGGGAAACAACGCATCTTTAGTCCATCTACGATTATGATATTATCTTGGGTTGGTTCCAAATGTCCATGGTCCACCACTTAATAAGAACGACTTACAAAGTCAGCTAGTGCCTTCATGCCATTGGGAAACCTCTGTTTGTCGGGGACCATGCGCCCGTCAGCTCCTCGCTCCTTCTCCAGCCAACAGTCGTCGATGCCGACATACTCATAACCCGCGTCCAGATAACCATCCGACACCATTAACTCCGCTTGCCTTTTTATTAGCGCCTCACTAGAATAGTTCATTAAATTAGGTTTGGAGGGAAACTCCGATTTTTCAATTGCATTTTGTCTGGGCATTTTTTTAGTGGAATGTAGCTTTTTTTCTACATGTTGTTTTTTATGATTAGGTAATGAAGGTTACACATAAAAGTTGTGTTCAGTATCTACATATTAGGCAAAGGTTCGATCACACACGACAGATAAGAGGGAAATTCTTGATTTCAAAATTAGTAAATCTTTGTTTACTGATATCATGTACCTACTTAGGTACTAATAATACTGCTTATGTGTACATAGGTACATGCTATTTGTCATTTTTGTTTAAGAAACTCTCCATAACGTAAAGCGATGATTAAATAAATATTAATGAATAAATAATATGTAAGATTCATTGTGACCATTGTTTTTGTCTTTACCCTTTGTAACAATTCAAGGTGAAAAGCTAATATGTAGGTATGACGGAACTGCCAATCCTGTGACGTCATTGGAAATGCTGCCAGGATTCAGCATATAGTGTTAAATCTGCAGTTGGCATTGCTTTTTTATGAACCAATTCATAGTGAACCAACCTTGAGTGAACTAATGAAAGTGGTCAATGATCTGGCTGACGATGACGTGTTGCAATCTTTAGTACCTAAATAAACAAAATTGAAATTGATTCTAAACCTGACCATATAACCGGTAAGAGAATCTTACAACATGAGATTTATTTACTTTACCATTTTCGCTCCAAATTTAACTTGACATGAGTAACTCTAGTTGAAAACTGAAAACAACTGAGTCTTGTTTGACCCTTGATGTTGAATCTACAGTATACTCAATACAAGATGGTCTGTATCATCATTAGTCCAAGGCAAAAACAATGCAAGCAGCGCAAGAGTATGTTAATTCAGGAACCGGACCTTACTCAATGTTAAGTTTATTCAATTAGGGGCAACTTTCTCCGCTGATCTTCTACTTATGACGAAAAAAGTCCACAAACATGACCAACATAAGGTAACCATTAATTTTCGAAGTCATGAAAAATTATGAGATAAAAAGTTTTCTAGGATCCCTGATAGTTATGTTGTCTTCGATTATATTTAAATTTTTAATTAAGATAAAGTGTGTAAACATCTTTGTTATTTTTTCCTGCTTGTTATCCATTTTTTTCTATTCTTTTCTTCTGTTTCTTTTTTGTAATACAACTAGACAAGCGTTTGACCGCAATTTAGTCTATTTCTCCGTGGTGCGGCATAAAGTGGGTTTCCCGCCAATGAAACTTCATTTCTAATCGAATTAAACGCAAATGACTCAAATGGCAACAAAACTAGTGAATAATATTAGTAACTTTAACTCACCTAATACATTCGTTAGGGTACTTCTTGCAGTCCGTGATACATCTGAAGCGTTGCCAGGAGAGCCAGCCCATGGGGGGAGTGGGTACTAACCCATTGTCCAGGGCGAATGAGGACACTGCCAACAGAGCGACCAGCCATAACACCTGCATCTGCGGAAAAGTTATAACTAATTAATGTTTTTACTTATTAGTGGTACTTACTTTTCTTACTAGTAGAGCTTTCTTACTAGGTAGAGCTTTTTACGGTTCGACTCCGGAGGTACCACCGCCACACGTTCAGCAGCAGCAGTGTTCTTGCTGCTGTGTTTTGGTCTGAAGGGGAGACAAACTTAACCGAGGCCTTTCAACTTTGTCCTCAGGGGTAGCATTTGTGGTTGACCTAAGAAAGACCTTCAATCCTGCCTTAGGTTGACTATAGATGTCCATGGGTGGCAGTGATAACTACCATCAGGTAACGAGCATGCAGTCCGCATGCTCATTTTGTACTTAGTCCTAGAACTTAGTCTTAGTCTTAGAACGCAGATCACGTCTAACGCGACGATATGCGCAAGGTAGAGGCAAGCAACTGTGTGCCTTGGAAAAAGCCTATGTCCACGTGTGGACTAATTTGGCTTGACGATAATGATGATGATGTGCTTAGAAACTTGTATCAAGTTTCTCAGCAAAGTATCATATTGGTTGCATAGTCAAACTTAGCAAGAATCCCGCGCCAATGACTCGCGATATCCATTCATTCGCAATTCGCCATTGCTTTTATTTTGTTTTAATTTTTTTTCATAGATAAATAATAATTCGTCATAACCCATAATTTGGGTAGGTTACTAATTAGGCCTGACTCAATATCATTTTTATCCGTTTTTTTAACTTTATGGTAGAAAACGCTAATGAGTCCTAATAGTAAATGGTTACTGCCGCCCATGTAGATCTGTAATCGAAGTTCTTCCTCATTAAGATGTTTTCTAATGACTCATTGGATTGAGTGTAACGGCCGCCTTACCGCCTCGGTTATGTCGAAGATCAGAGGTCAAAGATAGACAAATGACTATAGCGATTAACATATAATTATAGTTTAGTTAGTACAGAATCTATACGTCTATTCATATAAATAAAATTAAAGTGTCTCTTTGTTATTCCAAATTAACAGCTTTTCACTAAATGCATATCAATGTACATGCGGTGCATTATAAAAAACAATTTCTAATTTTTTTGTCTGTTTGTCTGTTTGTTCCAGCTAATCTTTGAAACGGCTTTACCGATTTTAACGGGATTTCACTGCGTATAGCTGATTGTA
Organism: Udranomia kikkawai; assembly: GCA_018250225.1. Lineage (NCBI taxonomy): Eukaryota > Metazoa > Arthropoda > Insecta > Lepidoptera > Hesperiidae > Udranomia > Udranomia kikkawai. Next base: position 3,712 of record DWTF01000382.1, read on the forward strand.
TAAGGAATAGGTTAGGCTAGTTTCATATTTATATAACCGAATAAACTGAGGCGGACAAAGTCGCAGGCAACAGCTAGTCATAAAGTATAAATAATGTTCTATTTACTTCCCTTTCTCATATTGTTAAAGTTAAATCATTAAAAGTTAAGTATCTTGGGGGTGGCCCTCACCCCTGCTTCTGCCCTATTTATTTAATTTAATTATTACAAAAATGCTTCTTTGTAAATGTAATGTTATAATATTTTATATGTAATTTTATGATAAAATTATTATTTTAAGTACTTCCTGTGAAATCAAAACAATGACGCAATTACTACTATAGTACATGCGTGCATGAATTGTTTCATTTGTTCAGTGTTATGTTTATAAGTATATTCGATCCCCTGTTATCGCTGAACACTTAAAATCTTGGCTCTTAGAAGTGTCCGCTCCATAACAAAAACAATCTAGAACAAGCGGGCATGACAACGACTCTTTGTTTAATTTCCATACAGCAATTCTTGTGTAAGGCGATATCATAATAACATTGGTACCATAGCAGGTAATATGTACTATGCTCGTTCTTTTCCATAAACACACTATAGTGGTTACTTGTATATAACCAAGTTATTTGGTAGGTATGTCAATATTCTATTTTAGTATCGTGTAGATATTCCACGATATGTCAAGACACCATTGGTTATTTTGGTATATTATGGTTTTGATGTTGGTACATGATGGCTTTTATTTAATGTTATAGCTATACATATTCATTTATCTATCTTTGACGGATTTTTCATAATAACCATAGCCCGAGAACTTTGAAAGCGGATATACTTACGTTCATTAACTGTCTGTACACTTTATAACGACTCAAATATAAAAATATTTGAGTTAATAGTGTGTAATAAGTAGTGAATATTAAAATATTTGAGTTCTGATATTTTTGATTATTTTGTAAGAATGTAGGTACACTTGTTACATATGTTTCTACATAACAGATTTTTTAAAGTAATTCAACATTCACTCGAATCTAGTTGATTTTTACTCATGATACCTTCAAATTATTGATGTTGTCACTTTTTCATCATGATTGGGTCTTTATGTTTCATTCTTGAGCCAAAGTAGTAAAATACAGACGAGGCGTTAACTTCATATAATTATGATCGAAGGTCACTTAAGCATATTATGCTACTAACTTCACCAACCCTATGCTAATCGTTGATCCATTTTGCCCATACTTTATTCATGTTCCTTGCATCCAGATATTACCTGGGCATCCCGGAAGGTAAGCCAGGACAGCAGCATCTATACAGAGTGTCTTCAGAAGCACCACGGCCGGGTACTCCACAAAAACTGCCTTATTGTGTAACGTGTAATACGCAGGTGAGCAAAGTGAGTAGGTTATCATTATCATATCATTCGCAATGATGCTATCATTGACAACAACTGGAAACTGGCAATTAGTATTGATTCCATGTTTTATGCTCTTTTCCATTATTAATTCTCCTTTTTTATATATAAATTAGATACTCCACAGACTTGTTTTTTTGTCCGTGCCTTTTTAAACTTTTTTTTCCTTATTTTTTTGCTATGATTATTTTACATATATTTATAACATTAGCTCCACTTTGTGGTTTAAATTTTACTTTTTAGTGCCTTTTCAATGACTTTTTGGTCCCTGTGGCTGATAATTTTCACGTTTTAAAACCATTCAAAACATTATTCAGCCAACAGGCAGAATTACGGAGAGCGAATTAAATTCTATTAGCTTGCATTCAGTCCATTTCCCCTTGACATTAACTGACCCAGTGATATTTAGCTGACCCAGAAAATAAATATTATATCAGACAGTTCCCGCGCACGTCATCTGGGCCATTTAAGGGTTTTTTCTATTTTTTTAGAACATACTGGTAGTAATTTATAACGTGTACAGTATAGTAGTAATAAGTAAAATAGATGTAGCAAAAATAGTAATAAGTAAAAAAAATTGTAAAAATGTAGAGTTAAAAACCAACAAATTTGTCAACCCAAAATTTTAAAAATCATGTCAAAATTGTTCCATTTCCCTGGTGTTATAGACATAAGAATTAAATAAATAAATAAATAAATAAATAAAACAAAAGATCAGATTAGCGTAGTCAGTTGGGTGCCCCACCCAAAATCAGAGCAAAAGATGACGAATCTAAGAAGGTGGTAGAACCTTTTACAGTTCGATTCCAGAGGCATCACCGCCGAATTTTTGTACTTATGTATTTGTACTCTCACAAATAAACATTATTATTATTATAGACATAGACTCGGTCTTGAGAAATGTTATAGAATTCGTAGGTATTAAGGTTTCCTTGTGCGTTTTCCTTTTCGATTCATTTCTTATTATATTTCTTATTAGAAACTAATCCATGAAATCGATGACTGTATAAAATCTTGACTATGCTATATTAATGACAACTATAGATATTCTTATTCACAGGAAGAAATATAGATTTTCTCGTACTGTTTTCCATTCCGATTCATTTATTATTTAATGTGATAAGATAACACAAAACTCATATTCTAATACATACACAGTTTTGATGATGCTAAGTATAAACGATCCCATCTCAATAGCAAAGTCTGTTCGATAGACAATAAATCACGCACGCATCATTAACTCCACACACACCAACGGTCCGTGAAAACACTTTCATTTAGCCTCACATAAAAATCATTTTGCAGCGACGGCCTTTGTTCGTAGATTCCGATAGCGTTGCCATTGATCGCATTGAACGTGCAATTTGTCTTTAATTCTGATTGCGGATACAATGCGAATGAAAATCCTTTCATCTCAAATCAATTTTCATGAATACGAGTGGGTATATAACGGCTGGTGTATGTTAGGGCGCTCGCAACAAAGACTCTCTCATACTAATGAATCACCGATAAAAACGCGAACACTCGATCATATGACGGCAGGGCTGCCGATGTATGATTACTGCAACTTTATCTGTTTATTTTTCATGAAGGATAGAAGTCCTAACACTAACCTATGTAATACGGATGTTGTTTTGTTTGTCATGATGTCATTTGGTCAAATCAACCGATTTTCATGAATTTTGTCACATGTCAATGTAATGTTATGCATAGAGAAAAGGATATTATAACAACGATACGATGTAGAAAATAATATATTGTTCTTTTTAGACTGAAGAAATGTTGCGAGTAAAAGATAGTTCAAATGTCAAAACAATAGACAGGCAATGGCAATGATGACTATGATGGCCGAATTGTGGATAATTACGACCCGAAATTCATGACGTCCGAGATTTTAGTTCGAAAAACGACTTAAATGTTAAAACACAACTGATGATATTAAACTTCGCCCCCATATGCACTCTTTAGATAGTCTTCGCAATACGAGTTTAGTCGACATCACAAAACGAAGCCGGGCCAGAAAAGGTGTCGTTACATCCATTTTTCCCGTGAAACTATACAACTGCGCCTCTTGTTTCGCAACCACAATGCGATCCTATCAAAAGATACGTGTGTGCCGTAAAGCCGGATCCGTCAAAAGCGTCCCACAGCACTGTAGATAGATCGCAAAAGGTAGGTAGCAAAAATCCCGGCATTCTTATTTCCTTTACCGTTACACTCGCAACGTCAACCCTGTAATTGTTGACGGTAGAGATTGAAGAGGCAGGCTATAGATGCGCTGCAAATGGGAACGGCTAATGGCGGCCTCACGTTCGCATTCGCGCGCTTTTTTCAAATACAGAACGTCCCTTTGTTGACTCCGTTCCGGATCCATTCGAAATAGGCGTTCGATACTCGCTTTTTTTTTCAATCCGCATTCGTTGTTTTCTCCTGCCAGACGGGTTTGTTTAGGTTCAGGTGCGCTTTCGATTGGTTGTGCGGATTATGTAGAGGCTGTAATTTCAAAGCACAGTGTGTAAAGGAAAATCTCGCATCGCGTCCGCTTTATAAATTCAACCGTTCTATAGAACAGTGGTATGAAAGTTTACGCGAATTATCTGTCGGATACCTTTTTATGTGGTAACTTTCATGTGTTTCTTCTTTCATTGATGCGTAGGTAAAGAGCTAGATTTATGTGTATGTTAATGATAAAATAACCTGGTTTGAAATTGCATAACGAAAAAAATTATTCATCTCCACTCAGTCGGACAATATCGGATTGGCATCAAAACAAAAATACTTTAATCTCTGCAAGGGCACTCATTCAAATTAATCAGAATATAAATGGGGAGAGTGCGTTGATAACTACATCAAACACCCCACATTGTGACCTCCCCCAGACGACCAGACAAACGGAAATATGAAAATGAAACATCGAAACGGAAAAACGCATGAAGCGTCCGTACCCGTCGGTAGCTGGACAAAAAATGAACACAAACGAGCGCTTAATTCGCAAAAAGCCCGTTTGATGTCGCTAATTGACAATCAGTCGAGGGATGCGTCTCATTGGTCGGCTCCCGCGTTCCGTTTTTAAAAATTAAAGACAAATAAATTAACGGGGTGGCCATTTTTATCTTTGTTTTTGACGGTGCGGACTTTTCTGTTGTCGCTTTGAATGTACCTACATATGAGTTCGAAGTACGTATGTATGTATATATGAGTAGGTGTAAAATGCATGTCGTGCTTTAATATAATTGCAGGATTGCTTTTAGGGCGCATCCGGCTTTGTGTATTAATGAATTTATTTTTATTTCTCGTGTCGACAAATACATACGTTCAGCTAACGTTATTATAAATACGCACTGGTTAGTCACTTTTAATGGTCGCTGACAAAATGTTGCATTCACTTCACTTTGTAAAACTGTCAATTTAGCTTTTTCTTTAAGAACCACTGAAGTTTACACGTGAAAATCATCACATGTCACTTTCAATTCATCGTCAGTCAGAATTTTCTATAAAAACACATTTAAGGGCTACGCAGGTTTTGGTTTCATTGAGATGATAATTAGCACAATTTTCTAGGTCTGTGATCTGTCAGTCGTTTGCAATGCAATCCTAAGATTACTGTACTCATAATTTTATGTACATATAAGGCCGCAACAGACGTAAACACGAGACAACAAGACAAATGACGCGCCGCTTCTAACTGTTCCCTAAAAATCACCTTTTGAAAGCGTTAACACTCACAAGTTAGGTACCTAAAAAAGGTACCTAAGCCATTTTAATCGCTCGCACGACTACTCGAATCCGCAGATTCGTCATCGGATTCGCACGTCTGCTGTACCGAATGACGCATAACAAATTCGCTACCACTCAGCAAACCGCTCATCTGCCGCTCAAAAAGCGTGCGATATTATAGACGAATTTACTGTACCGCGACGTTTACATTAAAATCCCTTTTATGCCCACCAAACGGTCGGAAACCGTCACTTACATTAAACCGCGGAGTCGCGAGCCACGTGTGTCAACGAGTCTGGCCTTTTAAAGTTAAAAGTTTCGCTCAAACGTGGTTAAAATATAAGTATTTCCCAACGTTCACGTTCAGGGGTTAGAGTGTCACACCAATTAGTTGGTGAAAGAAAAGTGAAGGACCGTCGGACACGTGATGACAACGTTTTTGATTAAAAAACGTTTGAGTTTATTAAAATAACGTCGCTCGACGTTTGTAGGCATCTACTGAGTGACGCGCCTACCGGGTTGCGGTCGGAAAAATTTATATCTGTTACGTGAACGCTGAAAGAAAAAGGTGGATTCGTTTTAATTACATCGCGGTTTTATATGTGGGTGGGTTACCTCTAGGTACTGGCAAGATTCAACGTTTTATTAACAAATCTAATATAATAACTTGTGTGCTCCCTGCAAGGTGTGTATCATTTTATGTCACTAAAACAAAGCTTAAATACATAATTGACGAATTCTTACTGAGAGCCCTTTACAAATACCCCCTGTATTTGTGTTTGAAATGTGTCAGATTTCTACAATATCTCAAAAGTGTCTAATTGAATTCTATGAAAATAAAAACATGTTCTTTAGAAATTATACCAGTACCTTGTTATTATTTAGCAGCAGTTATTTATTTTATCCTAAAAATCTATGTATTTAGTATCTCCCACTCAACTTTATTGATCGGCGTCCTTGACAATACCTAGCTAAGATAAAAAAAATGTATGAAAGAAGTATTTATAGATACATAAAATATTACCAAAAAGCATTCAACCGATCCACGGACGCATAGACGAAATGTTTACGAAATATCCGATTCATCAAATTCCATAGACGCTTGTTTCGGCTCGAGAATTGCGCACGTCACTAATTTTTCTCATACATTTTCCGACGCAAAATAACTAACATTATTATAACTGGCTGCCAAAGTGCTCTAAATGCGAGCCAATATTATTGCTTTGTTACCCATTTGGTGTGCGCTGTGATCTCGGATCATAAAATCACGCCTACACTGTCACGTCACCAATCCACTTCGTATCCGGATCATAACGCCGCGTCCATACCTACGCCACTCGGCCCATTGTTTTCCCAATGATAACGGCCGAATCAAATTATTGGCTGCATTACTCTAGTTCGAGCCGCACGCGAACCACGACCTTATACCGCCCATTTTCATACTACCACGTCTCAAATTCGCGGTAATAGCTTTCACTAGGGCAGTGCGGGCCCGAATGGTAGGGATAACAATTGTCTATTGTGCGATGCCTATCTCTTTTGCGCATCGCGCCGGCGTCTTTGTGAGACCGGGACGGAGGCATAGCACTGTTGCGTTCTAGCACAATGATCGGTGGAAATGGGTATGGCTTTGTGGTCGAGATTTCCTTCCATTCGTCCGCGTTTCGGCGTTTCCGTACCGTGAACCGTGGGTATCATTCTGCGCATGTCGTTCGGGTGGTTATCCGAGTAGATTAATGCTGAATAAACGCAATACCGGGGTTTAAAAGGCGAATCAGGAGATTAGAGTCGATTTTACGAGCGCGCACGTAACGTACCGATCGTAAATGTCTGTTCGTTTTGTGTTTTCATATGGGTAGGTCCAAGATTTTCCTCGACCGGTTCCCGCATACCGTCGGTCCGTCGAGCTCTATACAAGTCGCGTCAAATTTTGCAATTTTGCAAAGGCAGCCCACATTCTTACATTTATGAGTTCCTAGTCTAGTAGTGTTGGGCTGGATTATCGGCATCGATAATATCTATCTGTTAGAAACAGATACATGTTACCGATAACGATATCTTCGATGCAAAAGTAGTTTACAATTTCAAGCCTAATATTCAATAATGTGTTTGTTTTTTAGCAACTGATTTAGCTACGCAACGGGTTGTATTTCTCATAATTATATGCAAATTAAGTATTATGAGTCATTTAGATGTTTTTTAACATCTAAATGTACTCAAGGCCGTCATGAAGTTTAGCGCTTAATAATTGCGGTTATAAATAAAATTTGTCCGCATGATATACTAAACAAAATTTTTGTCACGTTTTACGCAAGCGAACAAATATATTCATGTAATTTATGTAATTAATTACTGTGCATGTAATATTACACTACTCATAACATAACGCTACAACAATAATTCAAGTCAAGTGGTCACTCAACATCGCATTACAAACAAAGTTATTTTTATCGCAGTTACATCACTAAAACTAATGTTTAGCAACTCGTTGGAGGTACATTAAAATTCTAGTTAAGATAATCTCGTAGTCGTGCTTTTAATTTGTGGAACACGTAGTAGGTAATAAGTGCTTGGTTATACGCAAATATCGAGTGATGTATGGCCGTTCAATCAGTGGACTGAATGGTTACACCTAATAGTACTGTCAAGTTTCAAGATTCACTATTAACATATTAGAATTCGAATCTATTACCTGTTTCGTTTGGGAAACACCTGTGCGTTACGACGCGAGCGGTCGGCTGCATAGAATTAAATAGTAATACGCCCTGACACCTAAAACTGTGGCGAATTATTCCAATGTGTGGTGAACAGAGGCAATAGTGTCATCCCTTTTTATCGTACTCAATTGCAAGCTATATTATCTCATCTAGATGAGTGGTTTGGTTTCTGGTAGACAGCTTGTAAGTCTTTCGGCTTTCACACACACTGTGTTTTGTATCGCGCGATATCTTATCATCTTGTTTATTAAAAGCCATTATGCATTCAAACAAATACTATGTAAAGAATTTGAAAAGAGGATTCGTTATTAAAAAAATCTATTCGCCAATGTTTTTATCAAGAACTTTTCTTCTACATTTAGGTATTACGTTTCAACGTTTCTCCACAGATTTTCTTTATAAAGCATAGCCTTTAAATATTTAATACCGTCTCATATTATATCCATATTATTTCAAAATATAATCTTCAATGTGCTTGAACGTAATTCATTTTATACAAAGGATTAATATTTACCTACAAAGACATCTAGTTTCATTTTTTCTTAGTACAAATGATTCTCTATGTTCAAATATAGAAGTTTTTATTCAGTAGCTACGAAATACAATCGTAATGTTAAATAATAGGCGCTAACAAGTAGCGGAACAAATTTATCGTGAGTGGCCACCGTGTCGTGTAGATTTATATCTCGACCAACGATATTTGAATTAACTTGTCCGATTGCCACAACGTGTTGGTGAGCCGAGGTGGTTACACTTTGACACAGTTTTGTACTATTTACGCTGAACAACTAGAATTGGATTTTAATGACTGTTGCCTATTATATGCTATTATATATCGCATGCTTAATGGAAAACTGACCGATTAATAGATAGGTCAGACAAGTAGAGAGGTCAATAATATGCGA
>DWTF01000383.1:0-12442 GCA_018250225.1 Udranomia kikkawai
GTTACCGGGCGGAACACTTTTTCATAAGTGACTCCCAGCCGCAACCTAATTTAAGACGTTGTCACGTCAAAAAAAACTAGTATCTTTCGACTTAAATCGCATCAATTATTCTTGAAATGTCTCTCAAGCTACTTTGACATGAGTTTTGTTAAGCGATTGCTGTTTTTGGAGACACAGCAATATACGTAGATGTAGACTTTATTCCATCGACTATGCATGTCTTACTCGTATAACGTATAAATAATAGACGTATCTCCATAATTATTTTGAGTACAAGTAATTCAAAGGCTCCCTCGCTTGATGGCTCGCACATTACAGAGTTATTAACGGAAGTAATGTGTTCTTGTGGGCTCTTGGCGAGAGCACTTCGGATGAGCTCGTAACAATTGTGGGTGCTTCGTGAAGTGCATATTGCAAGTTTTGAACTTCAAGAAGTACGAAATTGTTGCGCGGTTTTGATGAAAAATAATTCGGATGAAATAGGGATGAACGCTCCTTGTGATCGTAAAATTGAGCTATAAATTTTCTATAGATATGTAAACAACAAATCTTGATACTTGTGTATTTTTTTAATCTACTACTAAACCATTTTGTATCCTTGTATCCTTGTATAATATAATGTTTTTTTTTCATCTTTTCTATGTATCTACTTAAAATATATTGAAAAACATCATAAAATAAGTAACCGTGATAAATATCCAAACTAAAATCCCGAGTATTTTTACACTGCGTATTTTAAACCTAAGACAAAAGACCTAATTTTATTACAACACGAAGAGCCGAAATTGTGAAACAATATAATACTTTCGTCCAATTACCAAGTCAGATCGTCTTCGCCTTAATTACCCCGACATTTTCGAACAGAAGCTGCGTATCCCCACAATATTACAATTCGGGAATCGCCTCTCCTTAACTTCAACCGCAAACAATGAGCCGCCGATGACAATCCCGGACGCTTTCAAATCTCATCTTCAAATATCTCGGGTAAATCTTAATCCCCCTGCCCCTCCCCCCCTCGACCACCCTTTGTCTCCGGCTAATAATACGATTGTAAGTCACTCGCAGACGCAGGGAAATTAATGTGATGGAAGCTCTCAAAGTAATGCTGGAGGCTAGTGGCGTGTGCTAGTTGATGATAAATGTTATTTAGTTACGAAAGTGGGTCTCCAGTAGTCCCAAATTGTTCGTCAATTAACGGCCCTTTTGGGCTCTTACATTAAAATATTGGGCCCACCAATCCAGGTTCGTATCCATATTTATTTGATTTCTTGTAATTATTTTCGGATGTCATAACAATTATTTTATAGGTTAGTCATAAACGTGACCTAGCTCTTAAATACCTACGTTATTGATTCTCATGTTACAATTATTACAACCTTATAAATTAATGAAACCATTAATTAAAAAAACAATTGTGCTGGATGATAAAATCTCTACATTGCTAATAACTTGGAAGCTTCGGCAACTAAAGTTTCCCAAAACCCCAATACACTTGTTGATTCGCGGTTTCCCCTACAAGGAAATAATAAACCCTTTCCCCACGAAACTCGTCGCCAAGAAATTTATTGCGTGCCCATAAATATTAAAAAGTTGGAGCATAAATCTCTGCTTTTATTAATAAAACGAAGGTAACAGACGTCGCAGGAGGCAATATCGCGGTTTCTTTGGTTATCTGAAATTTATGAGGCGTTCAGGTGTTTACAGTTTGTATTTAAGAGCTTATCGTTTCTTGAGGTGTTTGAAATTTACATGCTAAAAAGGTTTTTGTTTGTAATTCTCACATGGGATGAATAGTATAACATATATCCTACGAATATATATAATTTAGATACTACCTACTCTGCGTCACAATCTAGATTACTTATATTATATTACAGATTTCAATAAAACACTTAAATACGAGATTAAACTGGAACAAGAGTAAATAACGAAAGGAATGTAAACTATTGCATAAAAAGAAATTGCTTTCATAAATGCTACTCAAAAAGGAAGATGTTACTAGGTATATTCGTTCATTCATGCCGCAATATTTATACTACTACAGATTAAAAGGTGTAGAAAATATTTTTCAGTTTAGTTTTATTAGTCAGCAATAAAGGTAACTCTGTTTTAAACTTACAAAGTGTAACTTTGAAATGCATACACAACAGCAACCAATTACTACCTAACGCTTTTCGGTAGATTAAAACACATTTCACGCAAAAAAAAACATTCAAAATCTCCGAATGTATTGTTTGAGACTCAAATTCGCAAAAACCAGTGTCAATATACTTGGAAACGAGTAATCTCTGCGGGATTACAGCAAACCACACTGTTAGGGAGACGTCTAATAAAAGTGGAATGAGAGCAAACAAAAATTCAATCCGCAATGATTGTCGCACTACAAAAGAGCCATTAGCGACCAACTCTACGGGCGGTGCAGGCTTAGGTGGCGTATGCACCAACCGACTTCATAATTTGTGACCGGAAAGAAAAGAGATATAAATAAAGGCATAGATTGAGTTGGTAAGTTAGATAAAATGAATGGAGCTATTTGATTTTAAAGCAACAAAACCGTTGTGCGCTCTCTAGTATAGTGAAATGCCTGCTATTGAAATATATACTTATGCCACAAGAGTTGAATATAATCGATGAGCAGCTGATACTGGAATAAAGAATCTTTATCCTCGTCAAGTCATCAATATGACACATTCTACACAAATAGCGATACTCAAGGACAAAAACATACAACCAGAAAATATAGCTAGCTCACTTCAAAGTATATCCTCTATATAATTGCTACTAGGCATTTCCCGTGATTTGATATTTATGTCGCATTAAGGCGGACAGTGTACAAGTCACTAAAACTCAATGGAAAATCTCCATGGAAATCAGTTGATGGCGACTTTTGATTAATTAGCGCCATTCTTTTCTCCCTAAGACGACAGGAAGAGCCGCCATTAATCCGCAAAACAATATGGCGGAGTTGTTTTATATTAGGACGTATCCGGTTACGTCTTGAGCGGGAAAATGAAGGGATTGAATGTTTCAATAAAGTTTGGTAAGCATTCCTCTTTTTTATTTAATTAAAAATAATAAAGGTAAGAGCCAGCGTACCGATTTTATTTTTCATTTTCAAATTATTAACGTTAAGTAAGTTCTAACATGCGCATTGACACAAATATAAGTTCTATGCACAGACCACAAAATACTACAGATAAAATAATGATTGTAGGTGATGATGCAAATTCCCTTACATGACAGCGATCAGCATTCCTACTAGACGTTCATTAAAGACAAAATAAGGTTAAATTTCCTCAAATTTAGCAGTTTACAGATATGTTACATCCACGGAATAAAATCAAGATGCTAGTAATATGATTTACATTCATATTATCTAAAACAAAGTAGTAGTAATTTTTAGTATAACCTAAAAATAAAGTAAACATTAATGAATAACAATTATAGTCCAGTTAGATTAATCAAAAATCGTGGTACAAAGCAAAACAACAAGAAATAACAAAAACGGATCGAGTAAGTCGATGAGCGTTAATTAAGGATCGGTATTAATTCGAAGCTTAATAGCTTCCCCTAAAGCATCTTTTGAGTTTTGTTATATTACTCGAAATTAATATTTTACCCTGTAAACAGCATTATTGGGATAATATTTGTACTTGTATGCATGGTTTAATAAACTGTATAATAAAAAAAAAAAAATTGTTTAAGCGGATATATGATTTTTTTTCTTTCATAATAAAACGTTCTTGTAAATGGTTGGTAGTTTAGTTGCTCCCCCTTTTTAGAGTTAAAAATTTTATACCCTACAACCTTGCCGGAGATTTTCTTAACAGATTAGAAAAGTTTCCATCAAATCCGTTCAGCCATTTTTTCGTGATGCCTGTTTATTTGCACAAACAGACAAACAAATAAATTGGAATGTGTTCTGTTATCGAGTATCTTCAGTCAACTTTTGTTCGAAAATCTTTCTTACATACATAAGAGTACCTACTTCGAAAGTAGTAAGGTGGTAACATGTACTTTCTTTTCCTTTATTATATGTATACATCTTCGAAGTAAAATGTAACATAATGTAACATAACTGCAGTTCATACGCACGAATCATAATTTAATAATATCTACGGTAACGTATTAGAATTTGACACTTCCGCTGGTCATAATTACACGTCGGAAAGGTTGAGAGTCGCATTTATCGACAAATTAGTGGTTAGGGCACACGGTATGAGGGCGAGGGTTCGAACGATATTAATACGTAACCTCCATTTATATGACGAATGGGGAATACTGGCCAGTATAATCAGATACAAAAGCAGTAAAAGACATTTTTTTAACAGTAGTACCTAACGTGCAATCGAAAAAAAATGTTTGAAGACTAAGAGATAAATAGGAACACATAGTTATTTGTGTCTTTGGCACACATTTTCATATTCAAATCCGAACACACCAACTTGATTATGATAATATCTTCATACTATAAATAATTTGAAGTAAAATTAGCGAAAAACAAGCTATTTAAAAGAGAGACGTATCAGTTATAATGAAAAGCACACTCAGTGTCATAAAATATAGAGCTCATAGTATCAATATAGAGCGTCAAACAATAGTACCATAATACAATACATCAATCCATATAGCGCATTAATACTGCAATACAATAGTTACTACCGTTACAAAGAAATGTCCAAAATATATCGCTGCCAATAATAAATCAATCAAAACTTTTCACGTCGAGTTTACCGCGGGGACATATTCCGCGCAAATGTCGCCAAGGTGGTAATTTGCGCCGCAACAGACCGGGCGATTCGTTACGCCATAATTTTATGGATGACAAATGCCAACTTTCTCTGTATTCTTAATATCCCCTTCGATTTTATTTTTCGGTACCTTGAAAATATCTTATCGACAACTGACAGTCACTTTTGGACTTAAAAATGTTGCAAGCTAATTATATATCTATGTAATATATGTTTAACAATGCATATAGTTTCTTGATGAGATCTAAAAATACGATAAAGATGTATTCAAAACGGGTCTTGTACCTACAGTCGTACAAAATTATTACTAAGAAATTGTGCAGTTACTACGCTAGATGCTAGTGAAGACTAAGGGGTAAATAGGAACACATCGTCATTGTCTGCCTTTGGCACACATTTTCAAATTCAAATTCGAACACAGCAACTTGATTATGCGGTGATATCTTTAGAGTATAAATAATTTAAGGTAAAATAGCGAAGAATAAGCTATTTAAAAGAGAGACGTATCAGATGCTAGGTACTGAATATTATAAATTATTCTCTTCTCAACCCATCAAGTGGTTAAGATTATACGTATATCTCAATCTGAATTTTCATTCTAGAATTTTCCATAGGTCAAGTTAATAAGCACATTGGTATATTAACAGTAACCCCTCGACTGCGCAATGCAAACAATGTCTGTACATGTGCGTAACGAAGGTGTAGGGTTACACGCCAGTTACACGCGATGATCTGATAACGTCAGTCAAGCACATTGTTAGTATATCTCTCTATTCAGTTGTTGAACACGGTGATATGTGGTTTTGTTAAAGACATCGACGTAATTTTTAGACGAGTAGGCTATGGTACAAAGCGAACAAATTGACAATAGTACATTACACATTAAGAAAAACATTATCAAGTCATACCAGTATCTAGATCTAAATGATCAATAAAATTTGAGTTGAATTGAAAATCTTCATCAGACACACATATTACGAACATCAAAATAAGTCTCTGTTAAGGAAAATTGGTAATATTATATCAATTAAAGTACATATTTATTATCAAACTAAACAATAATTTTTCGTTACAATTACTTTCTATTGTATGTCTTTATGTCACATTTTCTCAGAAAATTCATCTATCAGACGTAATCGACATAGATCACTGCTATGTTGTTAGACATGCCTATACCTACCTACTATCTGTCATATGTCATACCCCCGCGTCATATTGTTGCACCGCGTAACAACCCGCGAACAATGCGCGTCACACGCACGTCATACCCCGTAGACATGGTTTAGGGTTAGACAAGCGCGATTGCAATTAGAACCGGCGTTTATTGAAGGAAGGAACTGACATTTCCTGCGGTTTTGGAATTCTGGTTTAGTAGCTAAATCTTAAATATCCAGGCATTTTTCCGAGTGAAAGTGTAAATCCTGTGAAGACATCCAACGGAAAAATGTATCATTATCTTGCCTTTATCTTAATCTTTGACTTATTATCATAATTACATTATCATAATTTCTGGGTGGAGCCATCGTTGCAGCCTGCGGAAGAAGAATGTCCATAGTCGTAGACTATTGGCTAAGTTTTAGTTGATAAACATTTATGCACCTTATTATTTATTTTGTCAAACTGTAAATATACACGTTGTTTTACAACACTGTACGTAATTTAAAAGTGAATTTATACAGAAATATATTTTTTGTTGTTATGTACGACATATGAATATACTATTCTCAAATTAAGGAGAAATCTACCATTCCCTCTTTACTTTTTCGTCACACCTTTCTTGTTATTCACAAAACACATTAAAAATATATGCTATTTCACGTTTAATACAGTAATCTCAATTATTTTATCAATCAATAAAATATCAGTTATTAAAAATAAAATAAATGGAATTATAAGTTTAATCTCATCATCTCAATTGAATACTCTTTACGCAACAGTGAATTCGCGCGCTTTCATAGATATCACATTATACATAGTTATTACGTTTTTAAGCGAACCCCAAAATTTTCGTCCATTGTCATTTTTCAATATCATTGAGACGAAAATATGTTAACATGAAAAGGAAGTTATTGTAAGTACAAATGTCTTGTAGAATATTGCAAATAAATGGAATTGAAATTTGAAATATATACAGTTTTTGTATGCATTAGCTCCAGTAGTATATTTTTTACTTTCTTTGTTAATATATTACTATAATATATTATGTATAGTGTTTGATCTCAAACGATTATTTCACTTACTTAGTAGTATCGTGTATACTAAGCACAATAAAAGCTAGCTGAATGCCGCTAAATAAAATTAGTTAAAATCGGGCGTCAAAAAGGTAACTAAGATTACATAAAAATTGAAGAAAAAATTTGAAGGTAAGACCATTTACGTTTCGACTCCGGAGACACTACCGCCACACCTATTTCTTGCATTATAACAGCAATGTTTGTGCTGATGTATTCTGGTTTGAAGGGTGTGGCCAGGGAGACATACTTAACCGAGGCGTTCCAACTTAAGCCTCAGGGGTAGCAACGCATTTATACCTAAGAAAGAACTTCGATCCTGTCTTAGGATTACCACAGATGTCCTTGGGCGGCAGTGACCACTTACCATCAGGTGGACTGCATACTCGTTTGCTACTTCAAAATCCTCTGTGTTTCGTATTTCTTTAACTTATGCACTATTCATTGTCGCCATTTCTATGTGATATTTACTCTATGGAACTAGAACATGTAGGTACGGGGTGACATGCACCGTACTAGGGGAGTCGGGGTGCATTCATTAATATGTGATTCGAGAGGGCAAATAGGATTATCGGGTTTTTTGTGACGCTATTAACAGGTAAATTGATAATGCCACGGTTACATCGGAGTTTAATTAAAAGATCGATACTGGGGTAAACTTTCATGCTTTCTGAATTTTATGTGAATATAGGTACTGTGTTATTGGTACTAAAAATATTTTCACGCAGTACCTACTCATTTAAAATGTTGTAATGTTAGTTTATGTAGTGTGGATATGAAGAACTTAATTGGATTATAGAAATGTCTAATTAGAACTGGTAGTATGCAATTGCTTGCAGAATTAAAAAAAAAGGTAACAAATAGCCAAACCATTATGATTACCTACTATTCTTATTTTTTTAGCAAAAAATGATCCTTAATGTCTGAATCGTACATACACTAAAATTCCATACCTATACAAAACATCTACCGTTGCTAATTAAATAGGTGATTAAAAACAACAGCAACGTATTGGCCATCTTAAGGTCAACATGTCATAGATATGTGGCAGGCATCCTTATTACCTCAATATCATATCATAAACATCCTCCAGACATAACTTGGTTGAACAAACAGATACAGATTGAGATTGTATTAAATGTCTTCAGAAAATACGTTGTTACAGAAACCTGTCATAAGAACACCACGTTTGTGCCAACTGACTAAATATTGTTAATAATTTTATCTCTAACATTTTCGGGACATAACAAATGATCTCCAAGCGTGGAGAAACAAGTTACTCAAAACAAACCACTTGGGAAAATGGAAAAAATTAAAAAGTAATAAAAATACAAATGAGATGCTTTCAATCATCCCCTGACAACGGGGACGGGGTGGGAGGGGGTGACGTCACATGAGATTAAAAAGTTTGACGAGCTCTCCCACGGAAATTAGCATTTCACTTCTGCGCTTCATTTGCATACCGGCTGATCTAATAATTTTCATCATAATATATGCTACTTAGTTGTGACGATTTAATTTTTACGACTGGTTTCCTGTTTAACGGAATATTAATGAATTGTCGAAACACGATCTATCTAAGAAAAAGAATACCTGTTTTTTTTATTTGACAATGGACTTTTAGTATAGTCATTTTAAGCAATATAATAGGTTCCAATCAAAAACCACCAAAAAACCAAGATTGGAAATCAAACAACAAGGTAATTATAGTAAATCTCCCAGGTCTGCTAGA
This sequence comes from Udranomia kikkawai, assembly GCA_018250225.1. Lineage (NCBI taxonomy): Eukaryota > Metazoa > Arthropoda > Insecta > Lepidoptera > Hesperiidae > Udranomia > Udranomia kikkawai. Next base: position 8,715 of record DWTF01000383.1, read on the forward strand.
AGAAATTCCGAAATGGAATAAGCAGTACCTTTGTACATTGCTCTGTTAATACGACGTGTAATAATTATTTTTTTGCTAAATAAAATTAAAATTGTTAAATAAATAAACAACATTGAAAAATTCTGCTCGTCCAAATATCCCTTCTGTACTCATATCATGTAACAAATTACATGATAAGTTACCATAAGTCATTGTAACCAAAACGTAAGTCAACATAATCTGTACCGAAAAACCAGAAAGGAACAAACCAGAGACAGAAAAAAAATGTTTTAAAAAGTATAGCGTAAAAACGACAAAGTGGCCAGTGAAGCTCCTAATTGTAAATTTATGAGATGCAGCGACGGAACCGCTGCGGAAAAGTGAAAAAATTGAGAGCCTTTTAAATATGCCGCTTATTTCTTTCTTTTTACTAAAGGCGGGAAAATATTAAAGGGTTTTTTGTTAATAAAATTGAATATTTTGCAAAAGTATATGTCATTCACATTTCAACTCAACTGAAATTCAGTTGGACTACAGTTCAATTGGACTAAAGATTAACTGAAGTGCAATTGAACTGAAGATAAATTGGACTGAACTTCAGCTGGATTTAAGCACAATTCAATTAAAATTTAATATTCTATGATTCTACAGAAACGCCTTGTTTATGTATGCATGGTAGTGCATATGTGTGAAGTATGTGCATGTGCTACATACTTTATCAACCGAAACACCGCAACAAAATCTTGTACAGCGCATCAAGTTACGACGCACGGTGAAATATTTCGCCGTAGAAAAATAATATAAGTTTTAAGTCACGAACAAACGTAACGATTAACTAATGGCATAGTTTATTTGCTTGTCTGAAGAATTCGCAGATTATTTTTATCACATGTTTTCTACCCTCTTTTGCTTCCCACAACTGGGCACGGATCTGTTTTCCCAATCGGGGAACATACTTAGCTACTCTGTTTTTATACAGATTGCAGGAAAAAATAGAGTTCGGGTAAACATTAAACATGAAAGGTAAAATAACAATAAGTAGTTCATGAAGAGTTTTTCATTATTTCGGTATAGCGAAATATGTTTATTTTTTAAGACAGCAAAATTAATTCATAACAAAAATAAATCAGCAAGTATTATTTTAACATCAAAAAATAAAATAAATGATTTAAGATCGATCTAAAAAATCACGCTTCCATTTCAATTAAAACTGGAACTGAATTCTAATGCAACTTAATTTCAAGTGAATAACAAGTACATATACAAATTAGTAGTAGTAGTAAATTAGTATTTACCGTGTGTTGTCCTCGCTGCGTCCCGAACAAACTACACACGAAATTGTTTGAAAATACCGAGCAACGGACAATGCGTCCACATCAGAGGCTAAGGGAACACTGAACTGGTTTGAAGTCGGCCTCATCCGCCCAACGCGCTGGGCGGAGCGATGTCTGGGCGGGGCGAGCCTGGCAAATCAGATCCACTTCCACACTTCTTTTCTTACGTTACAAGAAGCATGGTCAGCCCAGATTAAGAGACAAATCCGTAGAGTTAAGCGCGCAACTCGCATAATGTTATACTTCAGTACCGCGATCAAGAACATTTTGAGAATATAGTATAGTTTACGTAATTCTCAAAAAAAGTCATGTTAATTTAGTCGGCGAATTATTTTAAAAATATCTGCACATCTTATAGCAGTATTCGGAAGGAAATTTAGCGCACATAACATGGTACCGATAATCCGTATGAGAATAATGAACACTTACTGTACGGCGTACAAGGTTTACAAAACTTTTTTTTTTATTGTACGGATTACACACCACGGACTATAATTTTTGTCCGTGCCTTTGTTTGCTGTGTTATTTGATTGTTTAATTTTTTAATTAAATGTGTGGAACATATTAGCTCAATGTGTAGAACATATTAGTAAGTTAATCATTAGTTAGTTAATTATTAATTAATTAATTGATTAGTGGGCTAGTAAATGGATACTAGTATTGAGAAACGGTTAAAATGTATCTACGTATGTCGTGTTGTATATAGGTAATATGTTACAGTTTTTATATAATGCACTTAACACAAATCCTTTATTAAATTATGATCTAGCATATTTATTTAAGATCTACTATTAGTGCTCGATTTACCTAAACTGCTAGTTGCCCACAGAAATTTACTAATAGCACTTTCCCCAGTGTACGTAGTGTAGTATGTGATAAGGAGCAAATAGTAATCTAAACAATAAATTATCATCTAGAGACAAGTTTTAATTTCATGCAGGAGTAAAAGTGTTAACATTCACTTTTGGTTGATTTAAAAGGAAATTATGCCAGCTATTCTAAGGTTCCCCTGGGTCATGACAAACAATTAAATAATTAAGGAAAATGCTTTTAAATCAAAAAGCCTAAAAAAATCAGAAAAGTATTTTGTCCAGTGCTACTGAGCAAACAGTATATATTCGTAGTATGTAATTACATATTAGTAGTTTTTTATTATAAAATAAATTATAAATAAACAGGTCAAACTTTTGAAGATGGTTGGAATATTACGCATTTTGACCATGAAGGTCACTTTTGCTACATCAATTCCTGCTTATGATCTTGTTGTTGTGATATGATTTGAAGGGAAAGGACGATTTTTAAACGAACCGACCCAACTTGGTCCTTAGAGTAAGCATCTGTAGTTGACCTAGTACATACAGATTGTATGTTTATATTCATTGCTTTTAATAATAAGCTACATTAGATCGGAATGCAGTTTAGACCAAGCTTTCTTTTGACTTTCTAATATCTTACTCATTTTAATTTTATTTGAGTTACTACATTAATGTTTATAACGAGGCACTTGAGATTGTCAGACTTTGTATATTTTAAGTTATAAGCTTAAGAATTAGAATGGAGTCTTCACTGAGCTTCTGCAACTTTCCAATTTTTTTTTATTCTTATCTGTGTAACTACACCAACGAACGCAATTACTCTAGTGCATTGCGTAAACAGAACGCTAAAAAAAAAGTTGATGATTGCGCTGATGAAAAAAAAACTCACCAGTCTCCGTTTATTCTCTATAGAATTCCGAACCCTTGTGTTCAGTCTGTGGAGGTTGAGGGACGAAGGAGGCTCCGGAATCGATGTCACCTCCTTCTTGATCTGGACGTCGCTCACCAGCGACAGATTCACTATGTTCACGTCATGCCGTTTCGGGTTGCCGCTCGACGACGGACACTTCAGTATCAGCATTTTGGTCTGAGGATCGAAAGCCAATACCTCGCCTTCTATTAACTCATTGTAACATGTACGAGTCGCGACTATACTGCCGATCGTGAAGCAGTCGGAGACGACCGTGGACATTTTGGCGGTGTTCTAGCAACTTCTGCTTACATGCAGCGCGTTTTGTGTCACCCCGGAATTAACCTGTGTTCCCTTTTATTTGCGACAATCGCGATCCGCCATTGAATAGCGAACTAAATGTCAAATTCAGACGGACCACAGATTGCGAATGCGTAGCGTTTTGTGTTTGCATTTACTTTTGCTGTATTGTAATAACAACATAAAAACATTTTTATAATTTTCTAGATCAAACTTTTATTAAAATAATTTATTACTTTATTTTCTTTTCTAGGAGAGCTCAATTAGATTGATATGATATCTTATCTATCGAATCTTGTCTATGGACTCATAAACATCTGTCTGTGGATTTTTGTCAGACTCAGATTGTCAATAGTCACCGAGATTTGGCGCGAAAATGTAAGCCATTTT
>DWTF01000384.1:0-12438 GCA_018250225.1 Udranomia kikkawai
GGCAGAAATAGGTGTGGCGGTGGTGCCTCCGGAGTCGAACCGTAAAAAAAATCTACCACCTTTAAATTTACATTTTAAGAAACAGCCCGACATGCCCGCTATGTTTTCCCTTCGAACTACGTATCGGCTGCATGACTGCTGCTCGCGAAGCGTAGGTAGTCGTGGTAACGAGACAAAACATCTCTCGTTTTCATTTTCATTTACGCCTTTGCGCCCGCAGCAAATATTGGTTGATGCGGACTCTTACAATCATTCAAGAAATTTATCTTTATATAAATAACTCTACTGTCCGTGTAATTAGACATAACGACATTACTTTTGATATTTGTCGATTCTCAGGCAGTCAGAAGTTAAAGAAGAAGAAGCTAAATATAAATAATAAACTATTACTACTTCTCAACAATCTGTTAAGTTGAATCAATTTAACTCTGATAATGCTCCGTTTTGGACCGAAAGGTCTTAGTAGTAGTATTTACGATGGTGTGTTTATATAATTTTAACTATTGCATGGATCCTGTGAGGTAGACGAATTAGTCTTAAAGTTATTTATTAGATCAATTTGGTAATTTGCAACACAACTTTGTAGGTACAAGTCTTAAAAACATTTATTTATTGTATTTCACGTGCTCTCGTCCTTAGTTCTTGGAGTATGAAAGCATTATACCTTAAACAGAGATTATTTACCTGATCGTCCGCAAACTTAAGCAATGTCCCCATTGGATCGGATCCTGGCGTCAACACAAACAGCAGCGGGATACAACAGTGCGAGTCTGAATACGATGAGGCTAGATCAAACAGGGGCGGTTCAACAAACTGACGCCCCATTTCCGCTGAAAATGGCGATATAAATTGAACTAGAGATTGCCTAACAAATCGCCGACATAAATCGAACGTATATCATAGAATTATGAATTGTAAAATATCTATACTCTTATGCCTATAGAATAATTGCACAAAGGTTTGGACTACACAAGATTACATTAATTGTTTGGCAGTATTCAATTGACGTTCCGTGTATTACAAGTGTCTTTACGTGTGTCTTAAAGGCCTGGTTTTATGGGTAACAGTTTCTTTTAGTAATTTAATGTATTTCTAAGGTAATATACATATAAATTATGGACTCTCCGCGCTTCGTCTCCGTATAAACTTTGCCTGTGTAAAATTTCATACTCCTCTGTCGTATAATTGTCATAAAGATCGTTCCTGAAGTTGGAACCTTCAGGTATAACAGGTATAAGGAAACAGTTTATATAGCTCGTAAAATAGAAATCACCACCATCGTCATGAGGTATTTTTAGGATTTCGGTTTGTGAGTCGCAGGCACGAGATAAACCTGAGGCTTGTCCATTAGTAGCAATGTGTAAAACCTCTATTCTTCTCAAATCGTGTATCTCAAAAAGTTTATGGCGATAAAATAAACAGAATTGTAAAATAGAAATAAGGCAAGTTCTAACTAATGTTTTGATAATACATTTTAATGTAATGTCTTTAAAATAAATTCATTTTGAAAGAATTCTTCTGCATGTCTACAAAATAACTTCCTCGACGTGCGTGATACACTAACATTAGTCGATTACCGAATCAATTGCCAATGTATGTGTCTGTAGCATTAAATTTGTGGCCACAATGCCTCATGACCACCGTAATTTCGAGCACAAAGACCCAGGATATATTGTAAAGCGCCACCTAGTGAGCGCGGGGAGCGTTTGAGAGATGAGATGAGGGTAGTGTGTCGAAGTTGTTGCGAGGGTGAAATTAATAAATGTGCTATCCCAAATATCATACTGTCATTGATTTTAATATATGTGAAAGTGATAGACTGATAGTGGCTGTTTTAATATTGTAATTAATAGTAAAATTAAAAATGTTTCCAGATTGGCTAGAAGGTAGGAAATTTTCAAGTTTTTGTTAGCTGCAACACTTTTATGTTCGATTTTTGTACTATGGAGTAGAGCGACTACATCCTTAATGAATTACCCAGAATAAAATATATTTGTATGTTTGCATTCCGATGACGCAGTAACCGTGAGCAGTAAGGCTGAACCGATTTCGATAAAATTTTCAGCAAATCTTCAGTTCATCCATTTCCCTTTCAAAGGAAACAGGGAGGACGAAGGACTTCTTCTTTCGGAAAATAATTCTGCAAAAATGTCTGGTGTGTAACACCAAGTTAAAATCAAACAAACTCCACTATTTCTGTTATAAAAACGATGTAATTGCCAACCGAAACTCGAATCTTAGAAGTAACAACCTTGTTTGTAAATGTAAGCAAATTGACATAAATTTTCCATGATTTATGGCGGTAACAAATTTAATACAACCCGCTTCCAGAATGCCCATTGAATCGCTAACTAATGGCGTTTTATCACGCCATGTTAGTTGATTTTGCTGTAAATTATCGTTAAGGTAACCACCGTTGGTACTGCAAATGCATTTGGGGAATTCGTGCCTTTAAACAAAGAGATGGAATTATTTGTGGTGGCACTATCTACTGGTGTCTTGTTTTATTTATAAGTATGTTCATTTAGATCTGTATTTAGTCTTCGGTTATGGCTCCACTAGTATTATAGAGTAAAGTTTGAAGTATAGTGCCAAATATCTCGGACCCCTTTCCGTTTCCACTTGCAGGAAATTTGCGATTAAAATTATATTTTTAAAATGTAAAGGTGAAACGATTTTTAGATTCTAATTGCTACTTTATTTTGCTGCTTTATTTTAAAGTTTTTGATATAGTTGTAATCACTGAATTTAAAGGGCATAAAAGAACTTTTGTGACAACCGCAATACCGTACTAAAGGAACGATTAAAACCATAACTTTTTTATACCCAACCACAAAGAAGAGATTTTGAAGTATTGAAAAAAAAACACAAAAATTATAAAAAAGAGACATAAAATAGAAAATACGTTCAAAAATAAATAAATATCATCTTGGAATCGTTAGAATGAAACTTGCAACATCATCGCCATTATTGAGATGAACATTTGGGAATAATTCCCGGTGATAATTTCGGTTCCCGCAGGGTAGCGTCCTGGGGTTCCTGTAATATGAACACAGATGATGAATGACGCAGATGTTACGGGTTTGGAAGGTTCTGAAATTGTTTTGTTTCAGTAGAAGAGTTTTCAAATATTTTACCTAGAGGTTTCAATTGAGAGCGATATTCCAATAAAACGTTATTTATCAATAAATATTTTAATGAATGATCCTAATTTATTTAAGACTAGCTGTGCTCGTGGCTTTACCTGCGTGGAAATCAGTGTCACTATTTTTTTACGCGTAAATCCCGACTCCGCGGTAGTTCGAGGTTAAAAATTAGTTGTTATGTTGCTCTACAACTTTCTCTATATTCCAGTGACTAAAGTATGAGTAGTTAAATATTTAAAATAAGGTTTCATAATAATTTAATGTGTAATAATAAATACATGTAAATAGACAAGGCAACAAAGCTACAGTAGCGGGATCTAAAGAATAGCGCTACGGTATGCTGGTTGTCGTAAGAGGTGACTGAAAGGGTCTTTCGGAGTCGAGACGGTAAGAGTGGGAGAGCAAGCCGCCCTGTTCACGAACTCGAAAAGGGCGTTTGTGGGACTGATCACACAACAATGTACACCAGGAAGGTTTTCAGTCGAGCTACCGTGTCTCTTTAGAGACGTGTCTGATGGGGTGGCGTGCTGGCAGGTATTCATTAGAAGTTCCTTCGGAGATCCTGAGTAAAAAGTAAAAAGGCAGCAAAGCTATAACACTGCCAATGGCACATCTGTAACCTCACTGATCTTCATCGCCACCAGAGCTTAACACAATGAGCGAGTCGCACCGGGGGGCGGTATAATCCTACTGCGTTCTGAAATTGATACAAAATTCGGATTCAATCAATAGCCGTATTAAATTTTTAGTGGCTTTGTTATTGAAATTGCGTCGGATTTATACCGTAACGGACTTGTTACATCATGGGAAGATGAGCGATGATCTGCCTATTCAGTTAGATAGTAAAAATGTAATACAAAGTTTTTGATAGATTGGTTTGAGATGAAAAACATGCTTTTTTCAGGCAACGAAAACGTAGGGATAACGATGACTTAGGTAGGTTAACGATGACTTAGGTACTTAGGTAGGTTCACCGTGTAGCAACTTTCTTCCGTCGAATAGACGTTCAATCAACAACTGTCACTAGTTCTCTGATTCTCTGAAGTAAGTGTTACAGCAGCGGAAAATTATACATGTTGCTAGTTTCTTAACTATTTTTATGTATACCTATTTTATGCATAGTATAAAACGCGAGTTACTAATGATATCATAATATACCCTTCAGAGAAGACACTGATTCTATTAGACATTTATCAGTAACATTCAAACTTTATTAGAATTATAGCGATAAAAATACCGATTCTTAACTTTGTTTAATAGTAGTAAGAGTATTTGAATATCGATTCACATTTCTTATAAGTGTATATTTCGCTAATGTTAGAAAAAAATAAAAGATTAGGTAACAAAATCTGTTCGCTTGCAGGTACGCAAGTACCTATATCGTATCGCTAAGGGCTATAAGCCTTTAATAATGAGCTTGAAATAAAATTGGGGAGTTAATACGTATTGCGATTCATTGAACTGGAATCTGGTAAAAGGATATTTGTGGTTCGTCTATTGAAATACTCGACAACGGTCTCTTTTTGTTATTCGTTCGATGTACCTATTTGAATGCTCCCGTTTTGACATTTCTACATAGTTACATACATACATGATAGTTGCATTTTTTATGAAGTAAACCATTTTGATTTGTTATTCACATGGAATTTCGTACTATTTTACTAGGTCTACGAGTAACTTGAAGTATGATTTAGAAAATTTAGACAAAGCATAACGAAAGAGCTGCATGATTTTTTTGATAATCATGTGTGGTTTTTTTAGTAAATTTATTATTATCGTTTATTATTTATCGGGCGTTGCTTTCTATTTTATATTCCGCGTTACCATAAACCGACAAAATATTCCAAAAAAACCCTAACGACCTCAAAGCTTCCCCCGTTTCGAGGTATGCAAAATATATTATTCTTCCTAGATGCTGTAAATATCTAATATGAGGTTATGTTTCTGCAAACCATTAAACTGCTTGTAATGGGCACATTAAACCGTATCAAAAAGTTCCCCAAGTAGATAATGCATTGGGGCGAATCCCAACGATGTGCTAGGGTACCATGAAAATAATTCACATCAATACATTTACTGAATATAAATCTCTTCAAGTCTTATTGAGAATACATAGCGCAAATAATTGGATACAAATAGAGGGTCTTGTTGATTTTGAATTTTGTGCCAAATTCTATTTGAGATTGGTTTTTGCTGCAGATGCATTATTTAAGACAACCTTTTGTTACTTAACATGTTTTCTTAAAAATGACAAATTCTGATACCTTCTGATAGATTCTGAAATTTGTTTTATGAGTGATCGTTTGTATTTACACGCATTTAGAGCTCGCGAACTTTTTTACTTTTTTGGATAGGTACACTTATCTCTCAACTGTTTCAGAACGTATCAACGTAAATAGTATTTTACATATAACAATAATTTATATAAGCCTATTTCCTTCTTCCTAGTGTGAGGAGCTCATCGTCATTTACATTTTACGACAACCAAGATTCTTGGAAAGAAAAAACTGGAAGTTCAGTCCTTATAACTTCCACTGGAGCACAAGAAATCCAAAGCAACTTGATGTGCCATTCCTCCACTCCTTATTTCTATTCTACTTACTGTCTACATTTATGATGATTCCACATTAAACCATAGCAGCTCTCGTACATATAAAACACAAGTTACTTCCATAACTGCGAGCCCATTCTCTGCAGCAATAGGACCAAGCTGCGGCACCATACTTCATCTTTATGCCCCGAGTCGGGTCATCCCTTAAATTCTTTTTATTGCGCCCTTGTAAATCATCGCAGACCGCCCCACTATATTATCTGGTTTGGGGGACTTCATTATACCCGGTTTAATGGCTTGTAGGACGGAAATTGCCGTTTGGACTAAAATATGCGGTCGCTGAAATAGTGTATTGGTTTCGTAGTTGTGTAATGACTTTCGATATTATTAACCGTTATTCGAGCACTGTTTATTATATTAGCATCCGTATTTTAATTAGTTGCGGTTTATAATCCTTTTAGATTTTGTGGTGTTGCAATAAATCACTGAGTAATTTAAATAATTACATATATCTGAATATCATAATTCCAAAAAAAATATTATCACCTATATTACAGATGCTCGGAGAGGTCACTCAGATGATCATCGCATAACAGTAATAATTGTATTTGTACGTTCCAGTCTAGTTTTCATTTATTATTTACGTTTTATAACGCTCTTTCGGTGTCATCACCAAAATCAACTAATTTTCTGGCCCTTGGGCTTTGGTCTCATGGTATATATTTTCATGATATTATAGAAATTTTTTATTTAACACAATAGTAAATTTACCTAATGTCAATATTTTTTAACTAGTAGCATGTAAATACATCATAGAAATTTTGTTGACCCCTCCAGCTAAACTCAAACGCTTGTGTTAGGATAGGTTCACGTTAATAGTGCAATGGGGGAGTGAGAATCGAACCCACGATCTCTCGATCGTAAGACCGACCGTATGTATAGCTAGCATTTAATAGCACTGACTTTGTCGACGGTTCCTGAAGAGCTCGTTGCTAGGTGCAATAATACTTAAACTAAAACTAACGCAAATATGAACAAAAAAAATCGGACAGTGTGCAAAGGATTCAACAGTAAATTGAAATAGTCGGTTGCGGTAAAGTACGCCAGCAATTAAGGCGGGCGACTATAAATCGGCGAGAATCTGATTCGTTACATGAAAGGGGCGTAGCGCCCACGGGTGGTTGCGTCAGTATTGTGACTAAGGATGGTGCTGGTGGTGAAATGAATCCCACTTTCACAGTAATTAACTTCTATGGTGTATCTTACGTAGATGGAGATATCATCGTCTTTAAACCCTTAAGACAATGGCTTCTTGCTTATACTGAGAAAATGTGGTTTGTGGTAAGAATTACTGATGGGATACAGAAGTGGTAGAATGAATCCCACTTTCCACAGTGATTAACTTCTATGGTGTATCTTGTGTCGAAGAAGATGTCATCGTCTTCAATCTTATAGTGACGCTTCGGTTGGCAACTTGTGGTTGTGAAGATTATTGACTAAGTACTAATGTGGTGAAAAGAATAGCACTTTCCACTGTCTAATTTACGTACATTTTATGGTATATTTTACGTAGATCTTTCATCATCTTCAAACTCAAGAGTATGTTTTGGTTAGGAAATAATCGTTGATGATGAGTTGTCTTAACATTTATAAGTTGCGAAAAGACATGTGTGTTGGAAAATTTGATAAAAGCAAACATGAAACACAAACTTAACCAAATTAATAGCGGTAAGGAGATTATATACGAGTGAATAGTTAAAACGTCGCGAAACTAAATAGACCCACTAAAATACTAGAAAAGGAATTTGATTGATCAAATACTTACGATTTATCTTTTAATTAGATAACCTAATAGACAACCTAGATAACCTTTAGTTTAAGTTACTGCTGAAGGAACAACATCAGAACGTCATGTCATGAGCCATCGAGCTGACGTCATAAATGCATCTTTACATGCGAATGATGCGCGTCTGACGCGGCTTTGAGTGCCTTTCCGACGTGCTAAAGAATATATTAGCGGAGATAACCGGTTTGGTGGTTAAGGGTTTTACAAATAACATTGTAACGACCAGGGTTCCGTACTTATTGCATTATTATTTACTTGACCGCCATTTAGTGGATGTTTGGTGACGTATATAAACCCTGACATTTGTCCATTTGTATATCTTGTAGTTTATATTGGTTTATTAACTCCATTATTAATTTGAACTTAAGTTTTTAAAAATAACGCTTGTATTAAAAATAACCTTTTTTAGTAGTAGCGTACACACGTTGCAGTAAATTATTACATTTTCTTAAATTATTAATGTGTTCGTCCAGCAATGACTAATTTATTTTTTATGAACGATCCATAAATATCGTAGAACAAAATTAAATCTTAATTAAACAGTCGAGTTAACTGATCTATATTTGAAACTGCAAAAGTTACTGTGGGTCAACAAAACAGAGCTGAGGCAATAAACGTGTTGGGTCCAATTTATCTATATGGGTATTATTGGTGCTATGTTATGCATATCCCTCAGGACCTTTTATCAGGATAAAGCACTTAACTTTAACATGGTTATGGTTTTTGTATGTAAAATTTTATTCATTTGTACTCTGCATTTTAACGTGATAAACACAATAAAGTCTTCCAAAGCGTAAATAAGTTGGAATCTCGACATGTTTTATAATTAAAAATGGATCAAAACTAGTTACTTGATAAAATTACTTAATAAAGCGAATAAAAAAACAAGTCGATATGCTTACTAACTTTTAGAAATTGTACTTATCATAATAGACTATTTACAAATAACGAGTAAACTTCAAAATTATAGTCTAAAAATTGACTGAAGATTGGAACAGATTTATGTGAAATCGTGGAGTACACAATATAAAATTCAGTAAAATTTTATATATTGCGGAATTCCAAAATCAAATTCTACTTCTCATTTCCTCACCATAAGAGTAAGTGCGATAGCAACTGAAGGAGCAATTCAGTGGATTGTATGTAATTTAGTGTTTTTTTTAACTTAGCTAACGTTGATTGATGGGTTTTGCATACAAATTGTTCATGGAAATTGATGGATATGGTTACTACTTGGTGAATAAATACAGAATGTTCCTAAAACACAGCCTATCGGTGATCGATGAAAGCTAAATAATGAAAGAGATAAAAAGACTAAACATTCCGTAGATTTTCATAGCTGTTTACAAACTGTAGTTGTCGGTACTAGTTCATATAAATAAGGTAAGTAAACTGTCAGAAACTTTAGCTGCTAATAATGAAGAAAACATCTATGCTTTCTCAATAATCACAAAGATTGCTCGATGACGTAATTTGCACATTGTAGACTTTTGAGCGCTCGCAAGCTGTCAGATCAGCAGAATAGCCGACGGAAAGAAACTCTTAGCTTCGTGACTAACTCTTGTTATACAATACAAATTGATCGTCTCCAGATTTGAATTATATAAAACAATAAGCATTTAAACGATTGAGATAATCATGTTAAAGGAATTACTCGCTTACTTGCTCGCTTAACTCCGACGTGATACAATTCGTTGCGGGTCAAACTCATTTCTCCGGCGCAGATCGCTACCGGCTGCGATTCTCTATAACTCAGCGGACGATTGCGAAAGCCTTTAGGGAGAAAACACACTATACAAAAGAAAAGTTTTTATGGTTCGACTCCGCCATGCTTATTTCTGCCTTATAACAGCAGTGTTCGTGCTGCTGTGTTCTGGTTTGAAGTGTGTGGTCAGGAAGACTTCACCGAGGCGTTCCAACTAGCGAGGTAGCAACGCATTTGTAGTTGACCTAAGAAAGGACTTCAATCTCTCTCTTAGGTTGATTACAAATGCCCTTGGGTGGCAGTGACCATCAGGTGGTGGTGACCTTATCATCAGGTGCACTGCATACTCGTTGACTACATCAATTACATAACATTAAGAACAACTGAAATAAAACCAGTTATTAATAGTAAAGTACCGAAAGTTCGAAAATGGCGGGAAAAACTCAAAGTTTTCTCTTGGCTCTATCTTCTTCACAGGTTTTTAAAACGTGCGTGTAAAGCAAAGGTCGTTTTACAAGTTTTAAATACCATTCATGACAAAATTTCACGAAGAAACTTCCCTTACGAGGGGTAGTTTCCAAAGGATTAAAGATATTTCCCTTACACAAACGTACCATAATATCCACGAGACACGGAATCTCAGTGTGGCACTAAAAGTATATATGAATGGTAAAAAAACATTCTAAGTACGATTTGTAATACACAAGAAAGAAATCTAATACACTCCTAATCGTTAGTATGCAGCCTCCCTAAGGCCGGCTAACAGTGGGGGCTCACGATCGCCATATTTACGAGCCTAGCCAGATATCGGTTATTATTTATGTCTCTGTTTACCATTTTTGTTGCGTACTCACTTTTGTGTAACATTACAACAGAATGTATGGCAGAGCGAGAAATGATTCGGTTATAATATTGTTATTCGAATAGTTCGGATCGTGCGATATTTCGTGGATCTTTATGGCCATGAATATTAACAAAGTGCTCGTAAAAATACATATCATTCGAAGCTTACGATCAAATATTCCCTCGTCGATATTTCTAAGTATGAGTGCTGACAGATCTTGAAAGAAGTAGTAATATTCGCATTACTACATTATCATTATATTGTAATAATTTTATTTATACAAGACTATTGTCTTGTTGATGCTACTAAATTTATTCATGTTTAAATGTTGTCCTATTTTGACTTCGTTATAAAAGTCTTGCACATCTATTACATGGCAAATGTTTTTTTTTGTCTATCCATAAAATTTTCAAGTTACCAAAATCCAATCAAAAATATAGTAATTTTTTTTATCTTTTCAGTATAAGGTAATAAATAGCAAAACCTGCTAAATATATCGGCAAAAACACAAAAAAGCTTAATCGTGAGTACACGTTATATGTATAATATAAAAAATAAGTTCAATCCGCGAAGACTTCGTTTACTACTAATAATAGTCTATTAGAAGAACATTCGCCATAATTCAGTAAACCTAGGACCATACATCACCACGCTCCTCTCTTGTTCTGTTAATATCATTTGCATCGAGCCAACGAACTCGTAATCTATCTTGTACATAATACTGACAATTCTATCGCTCGCGTAAACAGTAGTACACAATTCCAGTGTAGAACACAAACGAGCGTTTGCAGAGGAAAGCAAGTTATTTATCGTAAGATTGTATCGCGTTGGAGTTAATATCCTAAATCACTGCGATGTAGAATGCAAGCGGTGGAACAATACGCGCGATGCCTTGATATGAGGGACATGCAATATTCAATATCGCGACCCTGCTTCAGGGCTTGCACTTCGATGCTTTTGCCAAACTTTTATGTATGAAAAATTTCATTTTTCTGTATGTCAGCCTTTTGAGCACATATTTATGTCTTAGACTAGTCTAGTCTAGTTATTAATCTGTAATTCTGAAGCAGTTATCATTCTTTTTAATACCGAGTAGATAGCTTCTCTTAGTTCATTATCTTTTTTTGTATGTCACATTTTTTGTTGTGATTTAATCATAAAATCGGCATATAATTAAATATTGTTAGTTCCTGTCCTGCATTTATCGAGTGCTTATTATTGTGCTTAATCGAAATTTTACTTTAGTTCTAGTCAGTACACATCTTCCACTAAGGGCACAGCCAGGCGAGTACAGTTATCGCCAAAATATAGGCATAACTTGATTTGAAATAAAATTTACTCTTTCTTGATGTCATTAAACAATAAACACATTATCCACATGATGCATTGATCATTTAAAATTAAATGGTCGCACTGTCTTCTGATTATTATTAAAAGGAGGAATTTGTATAAAAATATTCATGTGGTTTATTTATTATGATGATCCAAGGAGTACATGATATAAATACAAATTACTCAGGCCTTAATAAATATGGGTTTAAAGTTGGAATGCATAATAAACCACTCGCCTGGCTTTTCCCAAATGGTACTTCATTGTAACAAAACATCACATTTTTAACCATTATAATAATTTATCGATAAATATTTTAGCGCACCTTTTATTTGCACGTATATCTCGAGTTTTCCTTTGTTTTTTTTTTTGTCTTTTTTACATTCCACTTTTATTAGTTAGTAAGTAATAAACGATTTTTACTCAGTATTTGTTTCATTTTTTTTAACTATTAAAAGAAATACATCACCGTGTGTGGTTTTGATATAATAATATGCATTTAATTCCGCACGTTTCGTAAATAATACTTTACCAGCCAAATCCCAACTAGTGGATATATTAATCGCATTTTTTTAATTATCAGAACTATCAATTAATGATTGAATGATAGTTATGATATTGACTAAACTGATTTGAAATCACTTGTTTTTCTCATCACGGCCATAACATTTTTTGCGAGATGTCTAAATCTCTTGCTATAATTTGTTCATTAGAATAATACATTATACACACACTACAGATCGCCTAGCGGTCGACATTAATCGTCTATCATAGAATTACCAGTTGTTAACAGATTACTTGCCACATTCATTTCTGCCTCTCCGCCCGGCCCGGGTTAAATTTTCTATGGCGAGTGGATGTACATGGCTGCAAATATTTAGGGCAATTTGTGTCTAATGAATAACTCCGATTTAACATGAATAAAAGATATACTAAATAAATATTAGGGGAAAGTCGGGATCCCTGTAAGTTTTTTTTTCTAAAAATAAAATCGAGAATTAGGGATTCATTTTTTA
>DWTF01000385.1:0-12436 GCA_018250225.1 Udranomia kikkawai
ACATATTCTGTCCATATATCTTGTTGACGCGGAACACAAAGCGTGTTTTTAGTTTTTTAAACTGTTAAATTATTTAACACGCTTTTATTAGCTTGGGTTGTATCTATGTATGTATGTAACGGTATCTTTGAACACAATTTTGACCCACTTTGAGATGTTGGATTGATTTGAAACTTTGCATACTTATCAAGGACCGATGACAAGGGCCGCGGACATAAAGCGTGTTTTTAGTTTTTTAAACAGTTAAATTATTTTTAAGATAGTAAAAATGAAGTAATAGAACAGGGTG
This sequence comes from Udranomia kikkawai, assembly GCA_018250225.1. Lineage (NCBI taxonomy): Eukaryota > Metazoa > Arthropoda > Insecta > Lepidoptera > Hesperiidae > Udranomia > Udranomia kikkawai. The sequence continues at coordinate 290 of DWTF01000385.1, forward strand.
CATTGTTCCCTAGTTTTATAACTTATTCGTTTCCATCGTGTCACTAAGTTTCGTGTGTTTGATTGGATTTTTATGCGTGAGAATAGTGAGAGGGTGGTATTATTTATGAGCCGTAAAATGTTTAGGGCACCTGTGGCTATTTATGTGTACGGGCGGACGTTACTGGCGACACGTGAAAATCGATGGTTCCTGCGGTTACGGCCATCCTTTGTGGTTACTGTGGGCTTTTATAATTACTCTTTGGGGTTTTGAATAAAATATATTCCGTACTATGATTATAATGTGAACTGACGGCATTAAATCAGTTTGTTTCTAATCTCTTCATACTCTACCCCTGTCTACTGTTTTCAAGCTTGAAACTGCTGAACCAATTTAGATTAAATGTTGTATGGAGTTAGTTTAAGAGGTTGGATGTTTTTTAATATGAGTATTCGCGTAAGAGAATAGAGCAGCGGCATAAGCATATAAATTCATGGAAAATATAATATGCCTAAAACCTGTCGATGGTTCCAGCGGTTACGGCTTTCATTTGTGGTTAGTGTGTTTTTTGATAATTACTCTTGAGGTTTTCAATTTTTAAACATATTTTTGTTTATTTTATCTGTAGTTGTAAGTCAGATGCCTGGACCTAAACTGTTTAAGACTTAGACTCTAAGTATATAATGTCTAACTGTATAATACATACATTCGTACCATTTTGATTTTTTTAAGAAGCGTAAAAAGGGTAGATGTAAAAATTTATGATCGGTAAAATGTTTAGAACACCTGCGGCTGTTTACGTAAACGTTAAAGTTACGTTCGACGCCTAATAAACGCTTTTACGCGTTGCGCGGTTCGGTTTTTGTGGCTACCCTTCTGCGGTTTTGTCATAACGCCTCGTTGTGAGCGGTTATACGTTTTTAACCGAGACGTTGCTCAGTTCTTCTTACTTGTATGTAAATGTTAATGTAGCGACGTTGAAACAATCTACTTCTTCTAAACACACTTATTTCTAAATAAAGTATTTTTGTCTATTTAGAATTAGAGTTACCTGTTACCTGGTACCTGTTAAGAATTTGTTCTTAAACGGTAACAGGTTTTTGGTTACAAATTAATCGCAATCAATTTTAGTAAATATAAATCTCAAAAAAAAATACTAGGAATACGCAGTATTTTCAAAAGGCTGACATATTTTTATTTTATTAGGTCTAGGGGGCGTTAGATTTTTTGTAACTTACAAAAGGGTCGCGTATTTGATATGAAAAGTACTGATTTAATGTATGCGGACGAAGCCGGGGGCGGAATGTTACTTTTTTATAAACATAATACGTTCAAGTCTTTGTTTTGACTAAGTTAACGCCATGTTTACCGTACGTTTTTATTACAAAATTAAATGGTAATGAGAAACGCGTAGGATATGTAAAGTTACCGCAAAATTAACATTAATGTATAGCTCCGTCAAAAATTATTAGCTGCGTAGAAACCTTTATTTATATTTCCTTATACTAACTATTGTCCGCGACTTTCTCGTATTATAAATAGAGGACAAAATTTTGGGCGAATCCCCATATAAAAAGGACATCCAATACCTTAAGGGATAGTTAGTACTGTATGTCCTTTGTCCATGCCATCTATCCATATCTTTCGTCTAATTTGGTTCATTGGTTCAACATGAGAACAGACAATCACTTTTGCATTCATAGTATAATAATGGTAGGATACACATATCTATCATATTCTGATCTAAAAAAGTATATAATACAGGAAAGTTGGTTGATAGAACTGATGTAAATCGATATAGACTGAAACTAAACCACGTATTATGGATTTCCTGCCAAAGTGTAAGGAGGCTAGCTGTATAATTTATGGCTCGTAAAATGTGGCCATTTATGTACGCGTAAACCTTAAGCCCGACACGTAAAAATCGCTTTTATATGATCCGAGGTTAATAAAAAATGAAAGTCGGTAAGTGTTGCCGACTGCGCACGACGAACGATTCCGTAGTTTAGACGAATTTCTAGGTTTCCAAAGCTATGTATATGTTTTTCAAATTCTTATTGTAAATTTTTGAATGTTTTTCCATGGAAGTTCAAAGTTAAATCTGCGCGTAGAGTGTTTTATTTTCGGGTTAAACAGCTGTGACTTGAATGGGAGAATTGCTTCATAGAAAACGAATGTGATGTGGATTTTAGACAAGTATGTACACAAGTAATGCAAAAACATGTGTCATGTTAGTAATCACTTAAAGCCACGGCCTTAAGTAGCCTTATATAATCCACTTGGTAACGGAACCCAAAAATAGTACACTGATGCAGACTTACCCCGTTTCCGTACAAAACCAGCGGTTGGTACAGTATACACAGAAAAAAAACTTATATCATGTGAATGGGGTCTAAAGTGACATATTGGTCGTTTGGTCACGGAACCCACAAAATGGTAGTTCGGTGCAGATTTGCCCCGTTTCCGTAGAAAGCTAGTAACGTCTCAATCGAGTCCCGGGCGCAAACATCCGACGGGCATTCTAATTGCGTCGGTAATTAGCTCCGCTGAACAGTTGCTCCGACCAGACCACTCTCGTTGTACCAACTACTTTTTGTTCCTGCTCCCTCGAGGGATTCTGTCGTGAAATGGTACCGTGTTGTGGATGGTCTTCATCTTGGTTGGGTATGGTTAGGATCAAGAATGATATTTTTTATTCGTTATAAGGTGTATAAATACACTTGAACGTCATAAACATTTCCATTCGTCATAGTCTTTGGCTTTCAACGCCTTCAGGTTCTCAGGCTATGGTAGATCGGGAGAAGAAGTCGGCGAAAAAAAATCTCAGGACTCTAAAAATTCGAATGCGTTGCCCGCACTCAGAGTGGTTTGATGGTTACTTAAAGTGTCTCAAATGTATACAAAATTACACGAATGAGTGAATGCAAGTAAGTAAGTTAATCGTGTTTTAGTAAGGCAGATAGGGACTAGGTTAGTTAGGGGCATTAAGGTAATGAAAAATACCCGCCATCAGTATAATCTGCTTCTGAGAACCCCTTAGACATTACAACACGGCAACGACTTAATTCCCATAACAGATAATAATGTTATGGGAAACAAGACGATACTCTGCTGACTGTTGTTTACCAATATTTAGAAACGTGAGTTTCTCTCTGGCCCTTAAGTTCAAGGGCTAAGGTTTAAATTCGTTAATAAACACGCCGCCTCTCCAAGCAACAAAATTGGGATTACCACGAATTTATGCTTAGTAATAGAATAAATATAAATAAAAGCTTGTAAATCACTTGTTATTGTCTTATTTCTTTGAACTTTTAAGCTTACTAAGAATCAGTTATAAAATTAATCCTGTCATTAAAAAAAAGCGATGAAGTATTCATCTGTGGGTTGGGCGTAGTGTTTTATTTTAACGTTATTTTGGATCATCTTCAATTACATTTTTATGTGTATAACGTAACATTATATTTTATTATATTACAAACATTAAAAGCACATACATAATTCATGACGACGAAACAATTTTGCGAAAAATATTTCGATGAATACAGGAGTCAAGAGCATAAAATAACCAAAACACGAATTCCCAACTCCTTAATTACGGTTGAGAACGTTCTAAGTCCCGGGATTTCTAAGACCATTCATTTCTCGAGACCGCCTCAAAAGATTCCTCAAAACCGTCTCAAAACATTCCTTAAAACAAGCGGAGGCAAAAGGAATAAGGCGCGGTTTTTGAGTCGAGCTGAGACGCTCGGCGAATGGAAAGTCGACCGACCGGGCGCTTCAATTTAGTCGGTCTAAAAAGCAGCTAACTTACCTACTGGAAGCCACCCTTTTTGTTCAATGCAGATGTCGGCGGATAGGTGAAGCTTCTCTTCTCTTCTTCCATCTTACGTCACACCTATTTTTGCCTTATAAAAGCAGTTGCTGCTGTGTTAGGGTAAGGAAGACACAGTCAGTTAAGGCGTTCCAGCTTAGTCCTCAGGGGTAGTGACGCATATGTAGTCGACCCAAGAAGGAACTTCGATCCTATCTTAGTTATTACTGGTAATGGAAAGTTGATTGTTTTTTTTGTTGTTGTTTGTTTTGAAGAGTGTGGTAAGGGTACAGTAAGGGTACGTGGTATTCCAATTTAGTCCTCAGGGGTGTCCTATTTATGATGTACTTAAGAAAGAACTCCCATCCTATCTTGGGTTGAGTACTAATGTACTCATGTTCGTTTGCTACCTCAGTGTTATAAAAAAGTCTTATTGTTTTAAAATTGATGGGCAAAGTCACAGGAAGAGGTAGTATAAATATTAGTCACTATACAGCTAACATGAGTACCCTACGTCGCATACCGTAAACAGCGTAGCATTTTTACCAAACAATGAAATTGTAATGCATATTATTCGCATTGGTGAAATTTATATTTTGCATAAATCTATGCAAATCCGGATAATGGCGCATTCCCGGTTCCCGGTTCCGTGCACGCGAATACATCATAAGGATTCCCGCGGATTTGTGCAACGCACTGCATCTGTTCATCCCGATTTTAGATCAGCCGTAACCTGTTTGTTACCTTGTTTGATGCCTTCCACCTATTGTTGTCTCACCTACTGGATTGGTGTCGGTTGTAGGAATGACAGGGATAGGCTAATAAGCATGTTGTGAGTTTCTTCCGTGTCGAGCAATTCTTCATGATAATGTTTCTCATTCTAGTTGCCCTCTAAGAAGGTTCAATATGATCGTCGGATATTATGGCTATTTTAATGTCGGGTGTGGAAACCTTTCTAGTTTGATACAGTCAAAGCAACTTTTTTATTTTAACCCATGAACTCATCACATTTAGGCCTCAAAATAGCCTGATCTGTTGTGGTTGCCATAAACATAAGCCATAAATGTACAGAGATTTGAACTAAACTTATAGATTCATGTAGCTAGTAGCTACAGTCTAACCCGGAATCCTTGGTACTACAGACCGGTATAACGTCCGGTGAGCTCCGCGGGTCAACGAAAGTACTGCTCATGCTTACTAGAACATAATCCGGAGAACAAGTAAACCTGCTTACTGCAAGAGCGTTTAGAAGGTGGTAGAACTTTTTACGGTTCGATTCCGGGAGCACCATCGCCACTATTTCTGCCTTATAACATCAGTGTTCGTGCTGCTGGTTTGAAAGGTGTGGTCAGGAAGACGTACTTAACCGAGGCGTTCCAACTTAGTCCTCAGGGTTAGCAACGCCATTGTAGTTGACCTAAGAAATAACTTCAATCCCGCGTTAAGTTGATTACAAATGTCCATGGGCGCCAGTGAGCACTTACTATCAGGCGAATAGCATGCTCGTTTGCTACCTCTATTCTTTATAATAAAAAAGAGCATAATGTTCTAGAGAGCAATCGGCTACTGTCCAATCTCTCTCCATTGCCAATTCCACTGGAATACAAATAACAATTAATTGGTAGGGAAGCGACTTTTTGGGGGCCCTTTATCATGCGAAAACAAAAGGGTATCGGTGTCGAAGTGTCCGCCGGTAATGATTTATCTATCTATCTTATATATCTATCTATCTATTTACTGTACCGCCTCACCTTGAGCTGGTGAGCGGTGTGGGCGATCTCCAATAATTCATGTCTAGTCGAGCTGAGCTACAGGATTTATAGTAAGTAGTATTGATAATAATATGTAATGCTTTGCCTTCATAGCTTAGGATTTTCTGTGTCATGGGTGGTCGACAACTCACAAGAAGACACACTCGGTAAAAAAAATGTTGGGGAATCAAACTTAAGATAGTTCCTTACACAGCCCGATACTGTAAATATTGCAGGATACGAGTTGTGCTTGATTGTTATACGCCTCTATTTTTATTTACCGGTAAAATTTTGTCGACCAATGCAGAACGGGCAAGATATTGCAAATGTGCAAACAGATGCAATAGCCTATTAAGGTAGTTAGGTGGCAGGAGTAATAGAGGTAATGAACACGTGACGTTTACGTCACAATCTACAGTAGAAACTCTTAATCTTAATTTATTTTAACTCAACCAATTATCATTCATAGATCATTTGTGAAGAACCCATTATTCAGATTGACCGACTAGATCTAAAATCAATAACTCCTTCTAGAATGTCTCTCGTTAAATTCTACGGATTAAGGACGACAATAGACATCAGACAAACAGGGGTTTAATACTAATATTATGTAAAACATTTTTTTTTCTTTAACAAAAAGTAATAAGGACTCAATAGAATATTATATACCTACTTCCTTTTTGACTAAATTTCATAAGCCACTGACCATGACCATAGTCACTCGCTTGAGTTAATTACACGTATTAACACTTGTTCATGTTGACGTTACGATTACGATCATAATTATCGCTACGCCATGCACGAAGGATCGTAACGCTTCGTTTTCTGATCGTAACGTCTGCGAGGCGAACGCCGCTTGCGCAGCGTTGACGCTGTCCAACGATTCACAAGCCTAGTACACTTGTTATGGTACAGAAATTCTGGACAAAGATGGAATACCTCGTTTAAGTGTGTCTCTCTTTCTCACACTCTCTCTCTATTATAAGCAGAAACATGTAAAATGGTTGTGCCACCAAATGATCTACCACCTCAATAACACGCTTTTCTTCTAAGTTTTAAGTGCAACAGATGGAAACAGTGCAATACACAAACTGTAGATCATAGTAAATTTAACTCTCAAACATCGGCTTGGATAAGGCCGGGTAAAGTAATCGCTACGCCAATTTCTCCGTGTATAAGACAGGTCGCTTAGCTCGTTGGCATGCTTGCCGAATCTAGCTGGGAACGCCGCCTCAGCAATTATTGTCCCCAAATAACATTATAATGGGCGAGCGACGTGCACATTATTTGTCCATTATGCCACCGGCCATGGCACAGACTCGTGGCATATAGATATGGCGGGAAAAGGCATCTTTGTGCCGTGAATGTCGAAAATTGGGACACGTAATGGTCGCTGCATATTTTGAGACCAGTGTACCTAGTGAGTCTAATAGTATTATTATTTTTTATTTTAGGTCAGGTCCTTATTGACTGAGATGACATATTTTGATTTAAATCACTATTAATACGAATGACTCGGATAAGATTAGAAAATGTGTATGTTGTTAGTTCTATGCTTTTATTTCGCCACATTGAGCTCTCACGTGTCTCACTCGAGAAATAACAGCTTACTCCTAAAAATGTATATCATAAAGTATTATAAAAATTGGCAACATTAACGGCATTTCTAAAGTTTTCATTGTCTACAGGGCAGAGCGACAATAGCACCACGCTGCTACCTACCCCCACGTACTTTATGCTTCCTTGTAATTTATCTCCACCTGTGTCGTGGTAAGGTTGGCTTTAGAAATTGTGGAAATTATGGCCTAGCCGCTTGCTTCGTTCGGACTCGCTGTCGCAATAAATCTCTGTTATTCCTAAATTACATTTGTAATTAATGATTGTTTTCGGCTGCTTACGTAAGGTTTAATATGACCGTTTGTCTGCGTTTCCTTCGCTTTCTCCCGTTCGTAAAAGTATTATAAATTGCGCTGTATTTTTATGTAGATTTGATACATAAGACTTGAAGGATACTTATTTTATTATTTATTTCTAAACTGCGTAAGTTAATGAATACATGTTTTTTTACATAATCATCCTATGAAGTAAATGGTATATGATCAAATTGCTACGCACAGTGACGTTATCATTTAAAAATGAAATAAAATTTCTAGTTTATATAAAAACATTCAAATATCTCTAAAAAATCTAGTTTATAGAAAAACATTCAAATATCTCTTGTTCAAAACTCTGATACTCTAACAATTGCTACCAGACCGTGTGACTAGTCAGGTGGATTCGAAAAAATACGTAGAGCAACAAATTGCTACACAATATACAATTTGGACTTTTATTCGTTTCGATTATTGTTGCCCAGAGAATCCTATTTCCGCTTTTAGATATTGGTTACTCAAAACCGGAAATGTAGATAGCGCTATGGACGGACCATATATTTATAGTACATGTTATACCTACACTGGAATACAATTTACAAAATTCTAGTTGCAAAGTTTACAGTTCTATGCGCCTGTGTGCGTTAGGTAAACTTGTTTCGTTAAATGTTTTTATTGATTTCTGTTTTGTGCCAGAGTGAAGAATGGTAAACATTTGATGAGAAAGTCAAGGAATTGTTTTTAAAATTGACTATTGCTCTTCGCTTATATCATTACATATTTATTTTTATTATGACCTATATGTTGAAATTTAAACATATTTAGTGTGTTAGCAATTTATAACTCTTCTTTTCTATTCGTTTTACATCATCTGCAATCAAATTATGTTCTATCTATCAGACATCCGAATAGAAATTGGTCTGGAGTTTGTACATTCCGTTAGGCATTCCTTTTACTTCTTAACCTCCTCCCAAAGTCCGACAATGAGCCACGACAAAGATATTTTGGACACTTTTGAAAATAATGATAATGTACATAACGTGTATCACATCGGACTTGCCGCTAAAATCATTTGCAGCTATCTCCGTTTCCAGTTCAAATATCTCGCACGTAAGCCGGTTTACGAAAATCTTATTTGAAAAGGAAAAAATGACATGTGGCCAGAGATAAATCACGGTAACGATGGCACTTTTTCCCCGAGTCGACTTGTGCGTTGCTTTTTCCCCGTCATTTTCTCGTTGGCTGCTGTTTTGTTCTCAGGGTTGGGTGTTTGCTGCCAACTGTTAATTGTCGCTTCCTTCATATCGCCGAGTTATGGTGGACTTCCGAGCCGTATTGCGGTTGCGGTACGCGTTTGCGTCACAACCGATTCGGTACAGAATTCGGTGGCTATTATTAGCGAGATGGAAATAGGCGTATATTTTTGGTCGTTTTGTTGGTCTTGAAATTGAACTTGGTCTATGAGATATATTATGGATGTAGCTACTAAAATGTTGTTACTTGTACATCGGAAAATATTGCGCTGTCAAAGGAAAATGTAATGAATTGACATATTTGAAATATTTGTCGTCAACAAATAATCGAGAAGATCAGTCTCGATCAATGAAGCATAGGTAAACATTAAACATACATTCAACCGAATGTAGTCGAGAAATCTATAAAATGTTTTCTTAGATACAAGACGCAGGTATATTGAAAAATATAGTTCAAATGGATCGTTGTATTCGCAACTACAAAAGTATTTTTTTTATGGTTTTGAGGTAGCAAACGAGCATGCAATCTACTTGATGGTAAGTAGTCAGTGCCATCAATGGACATCTTTAGTCAGCCTAAGATTATTGAAGTTCTTTCTTAGGTCAGTTACAAATGCGTTGCTACCCCTGAGGAATAAGTACGCCTCGCATAAGTACGTCTCTCTGACCTCCAGAAAAGTTCTACCACCTCCAAAAGTTAATTTTAAGGTAGGTTAAGATTGTTTATTGGAGGTGTACCAGGTATATTGAAAAAATAATAGGTAGGTGTGTAAGTTCAGATGGATTGTTATAATCGCGCTACACACGTTAAACACGAGCGCCGCCCACGCGTCCTGACTAACCTGGCGTATTCACTTTTTAACTATGCGATGCGTTCCCGCGGGATCCATTTCCGCCCTCTAATAGAAGCCATCATATATCTCTTTACACCTCGATTTATTTCTCTTATTTATGCATCCAGTTCGAAACCCGTTTCTTTGTTTAGCATTGTATTAGGAAAGGGCGGTTCGTGATGTTGGATGTGGACGATAACTCTGTCTAGAATGGCTTCGAGCTCGCTGAAGACTAATGACGGTTTGTCAAATGGCAGACAGTTGTTTTTACCTGTGGGCTTTGTTCGGTTTCAATGTCAGTTCTAATTGCCGTATATTTCTTTGGTAGGTAATCATTCATTGATTGAATATGGACTTTGAGGTTGGAACAACATATTGTTCGTTGTAGTTTTAGAATTTTAATACGACTGTTTGTTTGTGGTTATCCTTTTGGGAACTTATTTGGAATACTAAAATATCTTACTTCTTACTCTTGAATATAAAGAATTGATAAATTATATATTTTACTAAATCAATTTTAGGACATATCAAGACAGAAATAACATTTTAAAAAGTATCAATAAATGTTACATTTTGCGTATGATTATAACAATCCGCATTAATAATATCCGTCGGTCTTTAATCGGATAACTGAATCGCATAACTTAATCAAATACAGACATTGAATTAAATAAGCTTCGTAGATATTATGGAGACGGGAACAGCAGAAATTGGAATTACTGAACAAAGTCAAAAAGTTAATCAATTCCCGATCTATCCAACTGATAAATTGTCGAGTAGAAACAAAAACCGGAAGAAAATTTCCGCTTTATTCTGCAGCACTGTATGACGGATTGGACTTCAGAGATTAAACATTTCGATTCTATTTTCTGCATCTTGGGACGAGCGAGCCGATCGATTTCCGATTCTATTTCCTAACAAATAAAGGCCACTTTTGTACGACGAACGTTTGTTGAATATCGTGATTAACTGAGTACGAATAAGCTAGTAATAATTCGTGGTTTATTTGTGAACATCATTAAATTGCTTATGCCGGCTTAATTATACAATCATCGAACGAACCGCTCAAAAGACTCGTAATGAAATGTTCAAAATGCGTACATGACTGATGTTTATTGGCTCTTTAAGTGACAGTGAAATTTTACTGAAATTCGAACGCGGCTACAAATCTGTTTTACTTATACCGTTAATAGCGCGCCGTTGTGACTATAAATCAGATACATTTCAACTTTCAGACAGGTATATAAAGATTCTAGATTTTAGGAGAGATAGCGTATCTGATTTTAACTCATGCTGACTTTTATTTGGAGTCAATTGTAGAGTTAGAGAAACAAAAATATTTTGTGATAGAAATAACGTTTTAAGCGAGCGTTATCGTCTAAAAGTAATTAGTTTATCACTTTTTAATAACATTCAGATAGCCAACGTGCATGCAGTCCATCTGATAGTAAGTGGTCACCGCCGCCTATAGACATGGTGTAATCACAAATACGTTGGCACCGCTGAGGTTGGAAGGCCTCGTTTAAGTTTTTTGCCGTTAATCTACCCTTGATTAACAAAAATAAAATAGAGACTATTTTGAATTAAGTAACATACAAGAAAAAAACATTAAAAAAGAGCTTTTTGCGAAATATATCGGCAATAAGGTATGTCAAATAGGAAAAATCTAAAGAAAAATATGCTTCTTAGCTCTACACTATTTTTTATAAACATCTTGTATTGTTTTATTATATTAAAACACCTTTTTATAACACCCTAAATAATTAATTAAGGTTAAGTAAATCCATCTAAAAATATGCAAAATTTTATTTATAAACTTCAATTTTAAAAATTATGATTACATATTGAGACCTTTAGTTAAAGTGACAGCCAATTATGTTTTTTTTTAAGTCTACAAAAAAAAACCAAGTATTTGCATAAACCGATACTGGAGGTCTATGTTCTCCTTAATTCGTGAGAATAGACCCAAGCCCAGTATTGGGACAAAAAGGGTTGCGACTGATACCACAAAAAAAAATCAACTCACCTATTCAAAAACACTTCACAAAACCAACACGACACTGGCTACTACAATTTAAAAAATCACCTACTAGACATTCATTCATAAGTTTCATAAAAAAAATATTTTAAAATTGAAAAATGTCGCACACACCCTTACTCTATCAAGTCGCGGGGTCAAATAACAGAAGCGATGGCATAACATTACAAAGCGCGGGTGAGACGGACGACGTGCGAGCGAGACGGAAGATGGGCGGAGCTTGCTCGTTCCATTCCGCTGCAATTTCAAACTCTACCGTTTTTTTGCTTTTTTAATTTGACCTCAGCGTTCGGAAACGCCTTATACCAGGTGTGTTGTTTGTGGACTTAAACTTTTTGGTATGCCATTCATTTATTTTCATAGGAAATTATATACATTAGTGAGTATCATGGATTTGACCATGCACCAAATGCCGAAGTAGGTATATATGGTATATAGGTAGGTATGGTTAGTACCATAGCAAGATTCTTTTTTTGATTTTGAGGTAGCAAAGGAGTATGCTGTTCACCTGATGGTAAGTGGTTTCTGCCGTCCATGGACATCTGTAGTCAACCTAAGACAGGATTGAAGTTCTTTCTTAGGTCAACTACAAATGCGTTGCTACCCCTGAG
>DWTF01000386.1:0-12429 GCA_018250225.1 Udranomia kikkawai
GTCAAAATCATGTTCAAAGATTCCGTTACATACATACATAGATACAACCCAAGCTAATATAAGCGTGTTAAAAAGTACAACATAATAAAACAGATCATAGCAAGCGCGGGCAAATAGAAGTCTTCATGGAAATTGTCACACGAGTAGACATCTAAATACAGAGCCATTTAACTAACATGTTCGGAAAATCGAGATAGAAATTGTTAGAACAATTGGGATTAATTACGCTTCACACGAACTAGAATATTGTTGTGCCAATTTAGCATTGTGTAAACCCTGTTTCTAGGATAATGTGTAGTTAATAAGTACCTGGATAAATCCTACTACATTTGGAACATTTTAATGCCACTACCAATAAACGGCTATCTTTGTTCTGCATTCGTAACTGATAAATATTAAGAAATTTCATGAAATGTAGCAACTATTTTTAAGTTCGAACGCTTTTCATAAGATTTGTCAATCTTAATATAAAATCTTTAAACCGTTGAATATTCTAAGTATTTGAAATAGAACTTATTAGTTTTTTAGAGCACAAGATATTTGTCAAGGAATCGGAAAATATAGTCTGTCGATAATATCTATACTGAACTTTATACTTTAAAATGTAACATTATGTTTTCACTTTAAATCGCATACTGCTACGCACTTAAGTATCAACGCTTATCACTATAACTTCTATTTAGTTATGTATTTTTCCTGATAAATGCTCATGTTAAAATAACATTTTCACGATCACTTTCCTCTCTTATTCCTAGAACAAAAGAGATAGGATACAATAAGTATTTATGTAAAAGAGTGTTAACGTAAAAGTAGAACCTTTTACGATTCGATTCCCTTAGGCCCCACCGCCACACCTATTTCTGCTTTTTAACAGAAGTGTTCGTGCTGCTGTGTTCTGGTATGAAGGGTGTGGTCAAGTCAACTTCGATTCTGTCGTAGTTTGGCTAAGAACAGATGTCCATGGGCGGCAGGGATTACTACAGTGTAAGCATTAAATTATTACTTAATATCCTTATTAAAGTCGTGCCTGTATAGAATATTACACACAAACGTTTGATACCAGAAATGATCTTATTAATAATGCCATAACGTGTTAAGGAAAGTAATTAAACAGTAGGTAAATTAACAGTAGGTTTCGGAGCCACATAAAACCAAGAACATTAGAGAGAACTCACAGATACGTTGATTTACTTGGAATTATTTCCTTCGCCTTTAATCAAGCTTGTTAATTAATTCCTTATACGCAAATAATCGCGAAAAAATCAGAGATGCTTGAGTAGAAATCGATTCGGGAGCTCAAGGCCAACACTCCGATGATATTAGTACTGTTAATAAAAGCAAACAAATACAGTTAGTTCTTGTTATATTAAAATAGCTGAAAGAGTAACACAAACATTAGTATTTGATTGGGTGGGAGTGGGTTAAAAATAGTAAGGCGTTTTTGTATTCTTGTTCAATAAAATGGATACCGTTTTTCCAATAAACAGGAAGCTTCGTATTTTTGATTCGAAAAAATTGTTAAAGCAAAATATACTACATATTTTGCTTTAAATATACATACGTTTGTGACTACAATACAAGTAATTATTTATAAGTATACTAAATAAAAAGCCTGATATGGTGAAGTGATGATTTGTTAGCAAACGAGCATGTAGTCCACCTGATGTTAAGTGGTCACTGCCGCCCATGGACATCTGTAGTAGTAGAACTTAAGATCGAAGTTCTTTCTAAGGTCAACTACAAATGCGTTGCTACCCCTGAGGACTAGGTCGGTATGCCTCAGTTAAGTATGTCTCCCTGACCACACCCTTCAAACCGGAACACGAAACGAATTAAAGTGATTGACGTAAGATTAATCAACTTAACTTTACGATACAAATAGACCCATATTTTTTTTTCAACGTAAGACATAATACAGGAACACCCAGTCTAAGCGTATGAAATGGTGAATTAAATTTTGGCCAGGAATCGAATACGATCCCTGCGACAGACAGCATAATGCCTATTATGTTACACGAATACCGTGTTTTTAATTGTAAGTAGGTACACGAACAGAAAAATCTTTATATAATTCTGTTGAGGATAAAATTTGACAAGGAAATTGAGGAAATCCTTATAGAATTTCCGGAGCCTTCTTTGAAGAACTTGAATTAAGAGTAGGCTAATTTCAACATTAATTTGCTTAATAAACAGAGATATATTTTGAATTCTTAACAAGTATCACTTGTGATTTATCTCATTAGTGTGTGTTTAAAATATACATTTTTATTAATTCTTTTGTTCTCACGGTAACGAAGATAGGATCTGTTTGTTATAAATCTATATCTATCACAATTGTATTTATGACTTCATAGCTCTTTGCATCATAAGGTAGAGGGCATTTATGTTTGCTATTACTATAGGTAATAAGAAACAGCACCTACTTATTCATAATAATAATATTTTATTTGCCTACGTATAATGATGACAATCAATTGGTTAAAAAAATCGTAAAAATTCTAGAAAATGTTGAAGCGTGTTCTGTTATCGATTCTAAGTATCCCTAGCCAACTTTCTTCCAAATATCTTCCGTGTAGTGTAATACTTTCGACCCTCTTTAGCTTTATTATATGTTTAAATAATGGCTACCTAAGTGTACAACTTATGCAGCAGTTAATTTATTACATTTCAACCGAAGCCACGCGAGTCTTTCCAAATAGTTCTTAATTTTACTTAGTACTTCTTGGCGCAGGTTTTCATGAAACCTCTCTAGGTGCCTTTTACTGTTTGTTTCAAGTTAGCTGCAATTAAATTTGTACATAAATTATAATGTAGCTAATTTAAAGCGACGCTAACATAGTGTTCGTGTTTAGTCAAAGTAAAATATGCCTTTGTGAGGCGAGAATGAATTCTCACGTTTACTAAAGATGTAATAAGGGAGACATACCTAACCCAGGCTTACCTAACTTACTGAGGACTACCTCAAAGGTTGCAATGCATTTGTGGTTGACCTAAAAAATGTTTTTTCTTCTATTGTAAGGGAATGTCAGATTACATAGGGTAAAGTTGCATTATTGTTGATTTCTTAATTTTATGATCTATAACTGTAAATTAAATTGAAGTGTCCGTCCGCCATAATAATTGCGTTTTCTCATGTGCTTATAAATTATTCACATTTATATTACTAAACACAAAATGCTAATCTTCAGAACGGCTGAATCGATTTTAATGGGGCTTTCACTAGTAAATAGAAGAGGTTACAAATCGACATATAAGTATTATTCCTGAATTGCCACGGGATCTCTGGATCTAAATAGAATTGAATAAGCCTATGTTTTGTGAAAATAAAAATAACGAAAGAAGTTTCTCATACCCTGGAATTAGGTACCTTCTTAAATTATATTTCACAAATAAACTGAAATAGAACAACCTTCCACACGAACGAAGTCGTGAGCACAACTAGTCAATCATCTGAGTTAATGTTTGAATGAGTGTCTAACGGACGGCAAGTAAGCCTTTTTGTTGTTATGTAGACTGGCAATTCGTCTTCGCTTCTTACTTGTTATTCAACTTATCTTGATGTGCCAGCTTGCCAGTTTTAGGTTTCTGGCAAACATACTTGTTAGTTACCTATTTCTAATTTGGGTTTTGTGATATAAGAATCTATTCTCATCTTCTATTGTCTATTTTCATCCTCATCCTTTTTCAACTAAGATTGGATCCTTATCTGAGGATGTACGTAGATACTTTATTATTTCTGAGGACTTATATGGATTCGCGCTAAGCTCGCCGACATCCATATATATGTATAATCACAACGACATAAAAAGTCCTTATAATCATTCTTAGATATCTCTAAGAGCTGGCGAAAATTGTTGTTGATATCAAATAATTGTTGTTGATATCTTGTTGTACCCGTATGGCGCAATGGTCACCATGCCGGACTGCCGTTCGAAGGGTCCTGGCTTCGATTCCCAGCAAGGCAGAAATTTGGATGATGAGTTCAAATTTCTGTTCTCGGTCTGGGTGTTTGTGTTGTTCACTTTGTGTTGTCCATGGCACCCACGAAACAGGGAATCCTAGTGTGGGGCTATGAGTGTGAAAGCGTTATTATATTAATATTTAATGTTAGCCATTATAGATAGGCTAAAAGGGTTTAGTGTTATTTATGTGGGCACAACATTAACTTTGCCAGACCCAAACAAACAGTTAATATTTTCGATGAGATTCATTCGCTTCGTTAACCGACGAAAGGCTGGATTTACGTTTAAGATGAAAGATGACTTCGTATACTAAATTTAGGTCCGCTCCATCGGTTTTGTACTGAAAAGTGGCGTGCAAATACAAACTGTTCCCGTAGACGCCCCGATAACAGCACTGGATATCAGTTGTGCGCGAGCTGGCGGACGGGCGACATTTCGTTACGGGTTGGAGAGTACAGAGCATTAGTGATCAAGTTGGGAACAGTTGAACATTAGAGTGGGTAGTGATCAAGTTGGGAAGTGATCATGTGACTTCCGACGTGTTGCTAATGCGAGCCGACTATAAGTGAGTTACTTGTTTGTTAAAGTTCCTAATTGTTGAGCTTTGTTGTTATTTTGGATATAATATGTATATTTATGCATGTATTGAACATTCGAATTGCGTAGATTATCTTAATTATAGTTTTTTACACGTTACTAACTAGGGCATTTAACGACATCTTTTTTTTAGAAAATATTCTTTATTTCCTTTACTTTTTTGTTTTGCGAATTGCGTAGATTGCTAGTAGATTTATTCATATAAGCTACTAAGTATCCAATTATGACATTTTCGTAGACATTATTTTCTTTAATTATAAATAAGCTTCACGAAGCTTAAGTGAGCGCGAGATTAAAGATTATATAAACAGTGTAATTACTGTGTTCTTAGTTTTATTACTCTTGTTTACGTTATAGTTAATACTAGTTATGTTATTGCGTATTTGTACTTATAATTGTAATCAAATATTATTTCAACGTTTCAATCACACTTTATTTCACTGTTAATAATAAGACAGTAGGATGATTAGGATGGTAGATCTAATTCTTTCAGATAAAAGCAGCGCTGCTTTTTATTCTTTTTTTTATTTTGAGATAGCAAACGAGCATGTACTCCACGCGATGCTAAGTGGTCACCGCCGCTCATGGATATCTGTAACCAATCTAAACAGGATCGAAGTTCTTTCTTAGGTCGACCAAAAATGTGTTGCTACCCCTGAGGACTAAGTTGGAACACCTCGGTTAAACATGTATGTCTCCCTGACCACATCCTTCAAACCAGAACACAGCAGCAAGAACGCTATTGTTATACGGGAGAAATAGGTGTGGCAGTAATGCCTCTGGAGTCGACTCTAAAAGGTTCAAACCCCCTCTCCCCCCACATATAACTTTCAGTTTCTAAGTTACACGCGTCAGAGAAAGGCGCGAAACTTTGATGCAGATTGGCAAACATTAAAATGATAAAATATTCAGCTGACAGAGAGAGAGAGAGAGAGGAGAAAGACATAATTTATAACAATAGATAACGCTGACACAAACAACATTTGCACGGAAGTAGATAGCCATGTTCCCATATCGCAAAAGCATACACAATGCCGTGCACGCCTATTGCAATAAATTGATCCTGTTCCCGATAAAAGGGTTTTCGTAGCCTTTTTTATATTAGCCGAGCATACTAACACCCGAGCCTTTTTCATATAAAAAGCGCTTAGATATTTTATCGCATGTCTCTATCATAAATAACGATTTCTACTGTACTTGTTTTAGACATTTTAGTGCGGTGAATCAATATTTGAAAACGTGAATTGATACACCCTCTATGTCATCGAAAAATCAAACTTTCATCGCACTATGTTGTAAGTTTAATTGCTATTTATTATTTTATGACATATTTATTTACAACCTACAAAACAATTAGTAACTATTCTTTACTGTATTATAAATAATTACGTTTTTCATTAAACAAATTATTTTTGTAATACAAAAACACCAGATTTGTTATTTTATACAAGTGAAATAAGAGGCATGTATTAGGTATCTCATTATTAACTCAAAAGACAAAGTTTACCCATTATGCTTACTAAGTATTATAATACTCAAAGTAAATAAAGGCTAATTAAATTCACTGGCACTACATCAGTTGGAAAAACGTAACGGGAAGAAAATTTGAATGTCCCATTTCGTTCCGCTTGCAAATCCATGCGGTGGGTTAAGCTGATTAGCAAGTTAAAAGGATAGCCCACGGAAGCCACGGTGAAGTAGCCAAATTAAAACAATCTCATTATCCGGGAAACGTCAAGAATCCGCCTGATATACGACTTTCGTGCTACGTTGTTTAATTTATCAATCATTCCTTATTTATTGTTAACGAAAGGAACTTTTTGTCCAGCCATTTATCCATGTCCATGTCAGCCTTTGGACGTACCTAAGCTGTAATATGATTTTTACTTGAACTTTTCCGTCTATGGGTGTTACGCTGTATTTTTTATCAGTCTAAATTCAGTAATTGTGAGTAGTTCACGTACAGCACATAAAAACTGCCTGGGTGTGATTCAAGTCCTCCGAACGAAGTTTGTGCAATCTACACTTCCATCTCAAAGATGGACTATTTCATTTTAAAACAAGTAAGAACCTACTGCATACCTATTTCTAGCTTTAACTTTCATAAATAAAGTAAAGTAACATTTTGTGGAAAAATTCTCGGGCGACACTGAAAAGATAGCAAACCCTATGAATATAAAGCAAGTGCAAAAAAATCGTAGCTCTTATAAATAACAAAGGATCCTTATCTGCAATATTTTTCATTGTTTAGAGCGTGAATTCATTAATTTTGTTTGAATTAACAAAGGCATAAAGCTTTTATCTCCGATTATGCAAAGTATTATACAAAAACATGAAATGCTTAGATAGCTAAACATTATCACGTAACCTGGGATAAACAGTTTCGGCATTGAAACTCCGAAGATAAATATCTTATATAAGCACACTCAATGTATACGTGCTTGTATTTTGTCTTTCTAGCACAAAATCCAGAAAACAGGTAAAGTAGCAGGGTGAATAGATGACATTTATACATTATATTCATTAAGATTTCCACTTGGAATTCGCGAATAGCGATCCTTTCGTCCTTCTCTGCGACAAAACGGTATTCAGTGAGTCATTTTAAAAAAGAAACATTAATACGAAAGATTTAAGACGTTTTAGTAACAATAGAATAGCACAATTCACTTATTGTGTAATATTGTCATTTAGGTATAACGGACGAATCTATAAGTCTTCAAACTATAAAGAAAAACTTTTCAATAAACAAATAGATTCCTTAATTTCACTGATAATTTCTAATATTAATAGTATTTATCCACTTACTTTATCGAGCACTAAACCAATTCCTATTATGAATATTAATAGCAAATATTTAAAAAAACGAACTTTCGATACTAACAAAAAAATACCCAGCGGATTAACCACAAAAACTTCAAACATTCATTCAAATTAAAGATACCTCGCAATTTACCCAGTTTCTCATCTCTAAAGTTGCGCTAAGAATTTTTTCCTTCCTATTATTTATGCTGAAAATTAGTTTCGTCTGCTTACCGTAAACGCTGCGAGCGTTTAACCGTTTGAAAATATGAGAACGGGTTTTGCTTAACAATGATTTATAACGCCCCAGTTATCTCTAATGTTTGTTAACTGCAGCTTGCTTCCGTTTTACGATGCATTTTATAATATTAATAACGTGCCAAGCATATTACATCCTTATTTGCATAAGATTTTAATACTGCCTTATGGAAACCACAAGAAAGATGTGTAAATTTCCGCGTTATTTATTAAACGACTCTCTTTTCACTTTAAGACTTTATTAAAGAAAATGTTTACCTTGAATTTTTATCCACCAAGTAATGAAATATGGAAGACAATTCCAATGGAATAAGATCGTTTTGCCAAAATTTACTCCAATATTGTAAGCTTATTTTTTAATCGCAGCCGAAGGGTCTAAGCCATTTATATTTTTTGAATTAAGCCGATTACTTTAGTTTGATGAAAAATAATGGCTTATATACATATAAAAAGTGATTTCAAACAATATAGTATTAATCATTATCCAACTAAGTACCTTAAATACATTGTGCATTTAATAACAATCAATATGGTTCTTTACAGCATGTAATTTAAATGAATATTTTCGAAGATATTACAGATTTAAAACGCAGGGACAGAGCGGTCGTAAGGCCTTACATCCGACCCGGGCGGACATAGATAATATTATAATTAACGCAGAAGAAGTCGCGGGTATCAGCTAATATGAAAATAAACTATCTGGCTAGATAGAAAACAAATCGATTTGGTTGCGTAGCTACCACGGGCGCGTCCTAGTCGGAAAGCTAGTCATAAAACCTGATATCGGACGGTCATGTTGTGTTTATTATTTTTAGAACCGACGACAAATAGAAACATGGCTGCGGACGCGTGTGACGAGCCCGGGGGCCCGCCGACCCCTCTGTTATTGTAAAACGCACCCAGGGTGTAATTTGGCAACGCGCGGTGATGCTATCACACCACATTTCCCTGCAGATACCGCGTTATTTAATGCCGCTATTTGGCTCGCGTCCTCCGACTACCAAACAACCATTTTTGCATTTATGTTTGCCTAAATAGAGCCGTGAACCTATCCTATTAGGTACTCCCGCCCTGTCCTTGGATACTGTTTGTTTATCACCGAATCTGTTTTATTAGACAGAATGTTAAACGCGTCTAAGACGAACTTGAAATAAAGATAAATCAATAAGATATATTTTTTTATTGTTTCATGTATTGTCTTTTCGTCGCTTCAAATTTCCAGCGGTAAGTAACGCTAATTTAATTGTTTATTTTAAATACAAATTGTACTAAAGATAATGTCCGGTAAGTGGGTATCAACTTGAAAATACGTAAGTAGTTCAGCCTAAAAAGTATGATACAGTAGTACACACAGTATGCATAATTGAACGGTTATCATTAGCAATAAATTCATATAGAATAGAAATTATTAGGTCGCCAGACCGTTTGTTCGTTGTGCACGTACGATTGTTGCGTGCGTCGTTTGAATTACGAGTAGGAATTTGCGACCGCTATTTGGCCCTCGAGTATCGGCCACAGCAAACACCGTGGCACCAATTACGGTGTCCCTATGGTCAGCCGTCGATGTGAGCTCGAGTGACACTTGCACACTCGACGTCGGCTGCAGTGACGAATCCACAAGCTATCCATGACGCGCCCTTGCTATTGTTCCAGTATGCGAAATTGAAATCGCGGTGAGGTCGTCACGACGTGGTTCTGTACGATTTTAAAATATTTTTAAACAAAGAACTACTTATTCCGATGCTACGCTCGGACTGTTGAGTCGCGATCGCGTTATACAACTGACCCGCACTTAAAAGGTTGTCACAAATCAGTTGTACATACCACACTGTTTTTTTTACATAACACTTTATGTAAAGTTTAATATCAGTGTTTTCGAACTGTATCCGCCGACTCGTATAATTAGTGCTCTTTTACACGTACGTCCCGATGATCCCATGACTGACTAATCCTGTTATTTGTGCTAAACTCCAAACTCTTATCAGTGTTAGCTTTACACCGGGCGTTTGATGGAGTGAACGTTTTATTCACCGCCTTCATTTGGCTCTCCTCCGGATGTGATTTGTCGACGGAAAAATGTGCTATCGCTTTGGATGCCACATATTGTAATCGCAACAGTATGTTTCCTCCTCATTCAGTCGGCGGCTGTTAGTTGCGGACAATTATTTTATAATTGTAATCCCTGTGGAAGAGTGCATTGTTAGAGTATTCCCAGTGGTCTAGTGTTCAGAATGACTTCTGTGTCGGAGTCCCCATTGAACAGAGGTCGAAACAGACCAGTTTTGTCGCGGTACAGGCACGCCGCTGCCACAGAACAGGTGAGTTATTATTTTATAGTGATTATTTTATTATTTTAAAGTGCCCACTTATGTGTTTCCATGACATGTACGGGTGTTCCGCTAAATCGCTGTTATCTAATCACTGTAGGAATAATTGCTCATCCTTTATTTATTCTACCGAGTGCTACAACGATGTGTAATTGTCAATTACCTGTTGGCACATTTATTTTAACTGATAAATAGTCCGCCAGTGACAAACGGTTCAACTACCGTTCATGGTTCCATTTAGTTGGTTGCATCATTGATATGGAACATTAGTGTATAAAAGGAAGTAAAAAATATTTCAGTTCTGTACGAATGAAAACTTAGTCCAAAATGACAATTTGAAAGCACTCTTCGTACTGTAGTAAAATTGGTGTCAAATAGCAATGTAGAGCTAGCCCAAGGCCTGTTGTCTTTGAAGTAGCAAGCTTCAGACGTGGCGCGCGATATATCATACTCATAGCATACACCTATTTTCCTCTGACCTCTATATGCGTTAGAGAGAGATGCGCTGAAAGGGAAAGTAGATTTATGTGACTTTTTCGTTCAGTTCTGCAAAATTTATGAACACAAGCGTTGAGTCACGTAAATGACTAGAACAAAACATACGATGTTCATGCATAGTGTTATTATATATTGTATGTTGGATATAATTCCGCAGCTTGAAGTCTTTATCGGTTTATAGTTAATGATTGTTTGCGACCTATATAAAATAAAGTGACTCCTTTCGATAATGTTCTAACTTGTTCACAATATGACAAAAGGTAAGATGTCGCTTGTTATTTATCTTAATGAATATATGCACATTACACATACGAGTAGTAGCAACTTAACTCTAGTTAATAGTGTCTTCTTTTCGCAATAATTCTTTGATGAAAAGCGTAGGCATCTCTATCCATTCATATCTAAGCCGAGATTTATTACGTGTAGGATTTCGTTAGATTTGAGAGACAAGGAGAACATGGAATTACTTGCTTGTGGGATGTTGTTGTAATGATTCGGTGAGAATTAATGGTGATTTGCAAATGGTTGGTGCGGCGTGGGTTGTTATTTTTAGACGGTCGGTTTTCAATCATCACATTGACGAAAGGATTATTGTAGTGGAGGGTTTGACTTGGACGCATAAGTTTAATTTAAGCCTCGGTGTTGTGGTTTATTGGGGTTTATTTTAGAAACATTGCCTGTCGGTACGCGGGCACGTGCCTTTTTGACCAAACAACGCGTTTACACTGCGGACGAATGTGCGTTCATACTCGTATAACACGTATGCACGTACTCTACTTGGAATTCCTGTTACGTTAATACCGTTACTCATTTTAGGTAAACCTATTTGGTTAAGCCGTAATCCATTTTGGTATTAACATTCAGTACTGAACCTCTAATTGTTCTAGCTAACTTAATTGTCTAGGTACGTCTATGACGGTGTTCAACGTATAAACAATGAGTGATATAATACTTTATTATCCACGGTAAACAGTAAGTCCACTAGAGTTGTGAAAACCTGATTTTATTTAGTTACCTTTATTAATACATGATATATATTTAGATTAATAGACAATAGCTATACTTTAAGGATTAGGCTATCCTGGCCAAATGAGATGAGCCTTTCTACTAATGCCAAGTCCACAAAAAAACGCAATATGGGATCTCATCATAAACTAAGCTTTGTAAAACAAGCAGCGACCTCGGAGAAAAATAAAACTGGCGTTTCTCTCGGGTTAACCTAGTACACGATGCAATCGCACTAAGTAGATCGTCCCAGAATCCGAACATCGGCCTAGAATTGGATCAATATTACGAAAAGTGCTTCATTAGATGTAAACGTATATAGGTATGGGTGTTTTTGGAGAGGTTAACTTAAGAAGAATGTGTCGACCTTATTCAGAGATCCAGAAAGATCTTTATTTTTGTCCCGAGTGCCCAGAACAATGTTTTTCGCGATAGAATTTCTCTTGTTCTCATCATAATGCATAAGTGAATACGATTTTACATTTATTCTATATTAAATATCTGATCTTTATGAATTCAGATCATGCCTATTATTTAGGTATTCTATTCAATATCCATTTAAACACTTAAACAATAGTCGCCAGTTTCAAGGCTCAACGTTGGCAATTTATGTGAGTTTTTACCACAATAGTTTGCAATAGTATACGAGTAACGTCTCTTGTCTCTATCGTGTGTCTAAAGTACTGCAGAGTCATATAATTACTTCAGGCATTTTCACACGCATTAACACCGGTTCGTATTTGAACGTTATTTTTTTAATGTGTATAAATGACCTTCTATGTTAGGTTGCTATTAAAACTTGGTTCTTTAATTTTTATTAGGTTTATATCGTTATTTCGTAGTATGTGTTCAAGCAAATATTGACTATTCTCTATCGCAAGAGATTCCTCACACGTATGTCTCTGTTATGTGTAGTAATCGATAAATAAATAATTATTATAATAATTTGGTTTGAAAAGTGTGGTAAGGGAGACACATTAAAC
>DWTF01000387.1:0-12428 GCA_018250225.1 Udranomia kikkawai
TTGAAGTGTGGACTTTTTTTACAGTGTTTTATAACAATTGATAAGTATTTTTTCCTAATTGAATTACATAATAAATTGATAGTACTAATTTCTTCAGAACAAAATTTTAAAATAATTATATTAACCTCGTAAATACAATTTTAATAGCAGGCAAATGCTGTGACTGAATTCATTTACGTCGTGTTGAATACTGGGAATTTTTTCTCCCGGCCTAAGAACCTGAAGGCGTTGAAAACTGATGACCACTGACCAATGACGTTAATGAAGTGCATTTGTATGCCTTATAATAATGTCTAATAAAACAGTCGATTCTTGATATCTGTATTTTATCTCATCCACCGTTTCGTCCCGAGCCCTCTGCCTACAGACTTGCAGCGTACTTTCCGTCCGGGCGCCATTTTCGTACCGTTCGCGACACGTCGATGCCAAGTCGTTATTAATTTCACTGATGTTCGGCATTTATCACCGTGCGTGATGCAATGAATATTTTTAAACAAACACATAATATTTCAAGAAAACACGATATTTTTATAACAACCGACAGATCCCTTGGTGTTCGTCCCGCGCGAAACCGTTATTTCAAATTCCGAGACACGACTTCCTCGATTATGGTTGACCCTAATTCGGTTTTTAATGTTTACAAGAATGGTTTAAGAATATTATCTCAATATTTGCACTTAATATATGCTTTTATTGTGAAATCGCATTAAATAACGCCACATTTCGTGATTGTGATACAGTTTTGATTACTCTTAATTTGTTTTCAAGAGTCGACTGTGAACTTAAGTGCGATAATCACACGTTTAATTAGGTCACAGTTCAATAATAAGCAATCACATTAAAAATAAGTGTTTCAA
This sequence comes from Udranomia kikkawai, assembly GCA_018250225.1. NCBI lineage: Eukaryota > Metazoa > Arthropoda > Insecta > Lepidoptera > Hesperiidae > Udranomia > Udranomia kikkawai. Next base: position 858 of record DWTF01000387.1, read on the forward strand.
AAACAATTTCAGCGCAACCGTAAGAAGAGTGAATGTGATTTTTAATGAAAAAAATTAAGTGTGATTTTCAATAAAACCTCTTTAGTGTTGATTGTACTTTAGATTAAATAATAAGCGGAATGAGATAGGTAATCATCATTGAGCAAACATTAAAAATTAAATTAACAACCTACTATATAAAATATCCCTTTGAGATTGAGGTTTAAATCTTGTCCAATCGTGCTAGCTTTTCATAAACTATTGTCAGTCAGTTTTCCTGATGTTCAAAGATTATCTTGGAAATATGTCACAACAAAGTGTCTAATAAAAGTCGATTTCCAAAAGGTGTTTGGATCGTAAACCACTCAAAAGTTGCGTAAAAAGTTGAGTTGAGTCGAAAGATTGTAATAAATAACACTCCTCTCCTTCGCAGTACAGCTAGCGACACATAAATCGCGATGAACCATTCGGAATCAATATCAAAGACGTACAAACTTGGTCGGCTGATCCGTCACGGCGGTCTTTCTCTTTACGACTGGAAAAAACTTGCGTTTCATCAATAGCAGTAATAATACCGTATTTTCTGCTCCCTCATTGTGTTATTTCTAATAAACTATCTCTAGAAGATACCCCGGGACGTTTATGGCTGTTTTTGACATATTTGTGACGGTCCAAGATCGGGTCCCGTCATGGATTTATAGATTCCGAGCCATTTCGTCCGCGATGGAACTCCGGTCATTCTTCGGCTTTGTTTTTTTGTTGCTTATGATTTAGTGTTATGTGTATCTGAATGACGGACCGTCTGATTTGTTGGATATTGGATAAACGTGGATGGTAAAGGATATAATAGTAGATTACCTTATTTTTTGTTGTTTTGCTCTGCTGGTTATATGTGAAATCTGATTGGTGCGTATGTCTGCGTACTCCAATGAGATTACTACTACGAATTGGGCTTTGTTTTGTTGTCACTAATATACCTACACATTTACGCTACATTTTTTTAATAATACAAATAACCAGAAATGTGTACTCGGTACGGTACAATGCAATTCACAAATGTAAGTACCTATAGTCATAGACTCAATGATTTTAAATTTCGAAATATAGTCACGTTGGAGGAAAAAAAAATACTGAAACATACCTGTTGCATAAGACGTAGAATTAGATCATTATTACTGACATCGGCATGAAGTTGTACTCATGTACTGTAAAACCACTTGGAAAAACCAACATCTATGTATTTTATGAAGTAGGTACTAACATAGGTAGGCGTGGTTGTAGAAAGAAACCCTGTCCTTTAAATAAGAGCATTGAAATAAAGTCAAAACACAATCATAACCTACCATTTTTAAAGTCTGTTCAACCGTGGCCGGAATATGGATGTCCGTATTTCACGGAGATAATTCAACTACGTCTATCCCCGAGTAAGGTTTATTAAGCGGTACAGCTTTTGAGTATCATAAACACAACCTTCGAGCCGAATAATATTGTCACATAAAAATGAATTACATAGCCCACATCTCGGGATATTACGGGCATGTATTACATAAATAATATTAATAGAAGAGCGGAATTAGAGGCAGCGGCGCGGCGCGGCCATGCGTCGTAACTCTCTGTTCTTTATGTTTGCCGAGATATCTGCTGGCTCTGGTGTTTACCTGTAGATATGACCTAAATCAATATGTTGTATTTATTTATTTTTCTTGTTTTCAAGAAGAAGCCTGTTCTCACTCTCACCCCGGGTTGACTGGTAGAGAATGCCTTCGGGCATTAAGTTTTTAACCCTTAGTTTACGATGATGCAATAAATTAAATAAATAAATAAGAAGCCTGTTGTAACTGAAACATACAACAGACACATAAAGCAAAAAATCTAGATGATGATAATTGCAAGTCTTTTCTTAATCTATACCTACGAGTATATCATACCTTGTAATTTGGATCGTCATATTCCAGTAATCAACCAGTTTTTTATGCTTTCAAGTCCCTTATCAGAAAGTAAACAAGGCTTAAGGCGAAACTCAGAAGCGCATCAAAAAAATTGGCCATCCGTCAATAAACTGCATTGCCGCAATGTAAACAATGTAATGTTACGATGCAAGCCGTGTTTTCATATCAAATTAGCACGCCACGCTAAGTCAAACCAATTGTTTCGAATTTACACACATTTAAATTTTATTAATATGTAATCGATATCGACGTCCACTTTACCGATTAGTCCGCCAACCGTATTGCCAAAGAGTAGCTGTCGCGTTGGTGTGCCATGTCATTCAACCTTACGACCTTACGACTCAACAAATGTTCAATTATAACTCCATGATGATGATGATGATGACAAGAAAGAGCAGGCAAAGGTAAAATAAGGCCATATAGTTTTAAACCCATGACAATTAATGTTAAGTTCAATTTTTAGTTCGACATACTTTATGTGGAGCGTAAAATAGATGCCGCTTTACAAGATTAAGCTACACCATTATGCCAATAACCATAAAATATCTCAAATCATTACGTGTAAAAGTTACCTCGTGCAAGCAATTTTCACCCACACCTCCAGACTAGTAAGCAGAAAGTCGAACGAAGCGTCCAGATAGGCATAAAACTACAATGTTCCTCATGTCGCATCTGCTAATTTACGCGATTAGTCTTAGGTGTAGTGGCGTTGATATACGGGTGGTTTGATACCCAGGGACACGCCGCGACAGCTGTGCGACTAAAAATAGTCGCTGGACGCGCGATTCCGCGTTTTTCACTGTCCATGCGCGCATCAATTCCTGTCTGCATTTGTTAGCGAATGACAGATGCTTTACGCCTCTGACAGCGATACCAATTTTCATCATATCGCATCGGACGCCCTTATTCTGTTGCACTTAAAGTCTACTTTGCGTATGATTAGACGCACTAGATTTCTCGTTCGCATGCACGCTCGTCGCCTTGTAGTTGTCAACGTGATAATGACGGTTGCGCTAAGGACGTGTTTATGTTAACCCTTTGAGGAGTACCATTTTAGAATTGAAAAATCGTTGGCGGACTGCACAGATTCGTCTAAATCAAGGCAACGTGTTGTATCGATTAAGCTCTTTTAAAGTCAATAATAGCACACGTTATTTACGACTCGGAAGTATACAAGCAATGATTAGTAACGACATCAGACGTTAGACCAATCACGTCGTATTTTTGAAAGCCACAAGTGGCAGATAATGTAGATTTACGTGAACTAGAAATGTAAACTTAAGTGAAGACAGGACTAAAAGACAGGAATAAGTCTACGTGTCACTTAGTACGATCAAGCAGACTTAGGGGGTAGGAGAGAGAAACCACCGCGGTCTTAAACAAACAAAATCATCGAGGTGGGTAAAGAGGCCTCTTTTATATTTAAAAAACTCTTAAAGAAAAAACTATTCCTAAGACAGCAAACAAAAAGTAATCTCGTAACATTATTGCCATTTGTATTTTATCGAAAAGCGTGCCCAAGCATAAGAGGTTACAAATGAATTGTAGCAGTAGCAGAGATTTTAGACGCCTAGTTCAATTTCTACCCTTAAAAGTCGAACAAGAATATTCCTGACACCAGAATATTTCATCACGAATTAGTATTCGGGTACGGTAATTAGGGTACGTTAGGGAAGCATGAAAGTATACTACACTCAACGTTGCTTAACTTTGCAAATCTTATACGATCCAACAAAGCGCGCTACGCCGTACTATGCGCGTCTTTGTAACACCGTCCCACGCACTGTGATTATTATTGACTCACACGCAATAAACATCATCACGCGACTAAACTCGGACAAATAACGCCAAATATATGCGTTGTGCTCGACCAGGGTAAACGATCGCCAGTGGGCGTCAGCTTAGTTCTGTCATAATCAAAATGACAAAATGCGCGCGTTCACCTCGTTTTGAAGATGTGAGGTTCGGATTATGTACAATACACGCATTATTGAATTAAATATTGTAGTTGGTGAAGGACCTTCTGTTTGATGTGAGAATAAAATATATTTCATGTTAATAGAATTGAATTTGTCTGCTTGTGTATTATTATTTCTGCATATTAAATTCCATCGATGTTAGGTGAGCACGCCCTTGGCTGCAAGTACCAGGTAAATGATCAACTCCAAATAGAGCAGCAGTAAGTAGTAAAGTCAGTCACAGGTGCATTATTGCTCCTGAAGGTCGCTATGAAACTTCTTGAAACAGGCTGCACACCACGAAAAATGGGGAAGTCTGCACCAAATGTGATTTGGACCTCGTTATTTAAGGCCTTCCCAAGAGTGTAAGGAAAATGATACAAGGTGCAACACTTTATCTGCATACCTTCAAGAATGGACAAGTCCACACCAAATAGGGGTGTTTAGACCACATGTGTTCAATGCCTCCTAAGATTTATTTAAAAAAGGTACAAAGTGAACACTTTATCCGCAAACATCCAAATATAAGGAACCAACCATGGCCTAGACCCTGATCAACGCTTCCGAAGAGCTGTTGAAGAAAAGTGGCCATCTTTTACCATCGTCGTGCTAACAAATAGGGAACATGTTTCATCTATTTAGGCGTATACGAGTTCCGTCATAATCGCAATGGCCGGTGCGTGTAATGCGCGCCCTACATCAGTCGTCGGCTAATTGCGCGCGCGCACCTAAGACATGCGCGTTACTCACGACTGACGTGATAGACATAGACATACTGTCATAAGGCATGTGATACGGTATAGTGCAAACATTTAACAGGTTTTTTTCTAATGTTTGATTTAAGCTAAAATAGCTAGGTAGTATTTATATTTATGGTGTGATGTTGGTTTAATTGCGCAAGGAAAGGTATTTTTAAAAATAACAAACACAATATGAACACTACACCTAAGTAAGTAGAAAAAAATCAATCAAAAGGAGGTCTATTTGATGCTAATTATTCAAGTATCAAAATCTGTTCTTTCATTTGTATGGATCTTCACATCGAAACGTACCAAATCATAAGATAGATTTACAAAATGCACATAAACCGTGGTTTATAAGCCCTGTTCTATCGTAACGTAACACAAAATGAATACACCATACACAACATCGCAACATAATCAACCGCGCCGCGACCGCTTCAATTCTATTCGCGTATAATTGCTCCCGAGTTGACAGGTGGCATTTTGCGCATGATCCATCTCGACTAGATTCGCTCTCGACATCGCTCTGTGGATATCCAATATTTGGAATGCTAGCGAATGGTGTATTCCATCATCATCAAGACGCGGCCGCGGCTCGTATATCAGTTACCTAATTACTCACGTGCATTACGGCGTAGGCTTACGAGGTAATCTATGCGAAGATCACATAATTTGCTCCTGGCAAAACATGCCGATAAATTATTTTGTTGAATTCCTAAAAATATATGGATAGTGGTAACAACGTGGAATCGAAGACTGATTTAAGACAAGTAGCTAATCTTAAATCTATACGATAACATATTAATACACTGAGGCATATGCTACATTTCATTAGGTACAGTTCTTTAAAATCATACATCTTTATAAGGTACAAATTCTATTGAGGAATTGGAGTCATATTAAGAAAGAAATTCCCACCATCCTCATCCGCCACAAAAACACCCCTTAACATAACATTAAGTATCTAGCCCACTCTAGTGATATTTAATACTGCAAATCCTATGGTTCCTGTAATACTCCTAATCGTGTAGTACAGCCTACTAGGTATTGCCCGCTATTTTGCCCGCGTCCACACACACCTATCGTTATAATTTGGCCAATTTAGACAACATCATTATCAATTATAGCCTATGAGCTATTTTGATGTATAAGCTATATAACTGTAAAGTTCCAAATCAATCCGTCAGTCGTTTTCGCGAGAAAGAATAACAAACATCCATCCATCCTTACAAACTCTTGCACCTATGACACAAGTAGGATAATAACTGTAATTCCTATAGTAGGTTACATTTATCAGTGTAACTACAATATATCAGTCGTCGCCTAATTAGTCCCGCGTACCTCTGACGGCAGGCACTTTGCGTGTGATCAACTGCACGCCGGTGTCTATAGGTCAATGAGTGGCGGGAATATAGTGGGCACTTCTTATTGTTGATTTAAAAACTATTAAGCCCCTGCACATTATACCTGCATTACATAAAGTAGCGGCGACAGAAGAAATAGATTCTCATGATGGGATGTGCTCGATGGGATATGAAAAAACTGAGGTATTTAAATTACATTAGTTTTTTTAGTAATAAGTCATTACACTTACAAATAGTACGATAAGAATGAAGTTTTATTATATAACGTGCTTATTGATATAGGAATAGATCCGTGTCCTGCAGTGAAACATAAAAAGGGTTGTGGATATTTATTTTTGTACTCGTAGGTCCCTTTGACAAGATACCGGCCAATTTTTGCCACGTGCTACCACTGTCATTGCTAACCGTGTAATAATAGCAAACGAACCCTTTGCTGCACAGCCCGCAGGCAGAGCCGGGGGGCTCATATCTGTGCCCCGGCCCCGGGGCTCACATGTGCCCGCCGCCGGCTCGGTCACAGTCAAACTAGACCTGTCAAATCTGTTTGTTGTGCAGTGCCCACCTATAATTGAATATTTCTCGATAGACTGCATATGTCCCTTAGCAAAGCTAGTCGCGAAATAGTGTTGCCGAAATAGAAGGAGTATTTTTGCTGTTGTATTGTTTAATGAGGACGGTTAAGCGATTATATTTAAGAAGAGGTAGATACTTACTCCTTACGAATAGCAACGCATCTTTGGTTGACCTCATACCGACACAAACACGTCAGCAGTAGCTTTTCACTGGAAATACCTACCCTAGTAATAAAAAATATAATAACATAAAGTTTCCTCAATGACAGCGCAGACCGTCAACCCAATTATCTATACATATTCCCGCGTCATAATTAAAACAAAATAATTCGTGTAATCGCGGCCACTGTCAAATAAACCCGTGATATCTATGCGACACTCGCTAAACCGTAAAATGGTTGAAATTAAAGCAATAGTTACAAATTAATCGCGACCAATAACAATGGTTATAATTTCGGTTTAAACCTTCTTTAGTAGTAAGTAGAGTAGAGTAATTAATAACCGCGTATCGTTAGCAGAAACGAATTGCGTTCGTAACAAATCACAGCCGCTTTAATGTCCGCTTTGATGGGTGCGATTGTGCGACTGCACTTATAAATAGGTGCAAGGTGAAACGTTATTCACCGAGAACCCTGTCGAAGTGACCTTTAAATACTTGTCGCTTGATAGGACACGATTTATAAACTTATAGATTGTGTAGCTACTCCACAGGACCATATGCATTTACAATGAGAAATTTAAAAAAAACTCCCGACAGACCTTAGTAAGTATTTTAAAAGCGGTAGAATCTTTTACGGTTCGCCTCCATAGGCACCATTTCTTCACCTGTTTCGGTCTTATAGCAGCAGTATCCTCGTTGCTATGTTCTGGTTTGAAGATTGTAGTAAATACTTAACCGTGGCAACTCAGTCCTCAGGAATAGCAAAGCATTTGTGATCAATCTAAGAAGGAACTTTGATCTTGTCTTGAGCCACTAACCATCAGGTGGACTGCATGCACTTTACCTCCTAGTAAAAAAAGTAAACGGTGACAATGGTATCGCAGTCAAACCATACGAGTTTCGATATAAAGAATCCTAACATTAAGCCCATTGCGTGCCGTTCCTCCGGCGAGCGTGTTAGTGCCAAGCCCATCAGGCGAACGATAGCGTTGATCTGACAACTGAATAATTGAATCTGACGCGACAGAACAACTGTATCTGGGCTGGCTTAGCTTTGTTCTACACTTCGATCACGTTGAAACGTCGCCTTGATCGCTTTGATTAACTGCTGTGAATGTCGGTTAAAGGTTGGGCTAGTCTGTCGCGGATTCTTGGTTTAGAGTCCGAGAAAAGTAGGGCTTTTAGGTTCCTTTATGGGTTTGATTTATTTAGAAAAGTCTTTAAGTAAAATTAAAATGTTTCTCATTTTTCATCTATCCTTTCAAAGTTTTTTGTGTATTTCGATCGTTTTTCATTTAAATTCAGATGTTTTTTGTGACCAGAGAAGTTAAGAAATAATCCGACAGATGAGAAACGGATGAAAACATCGAGATAACTTTTGCCAAAGCAATCGAAATTATTGAATCGCGTGTCACTATAATTATGATTTAAACGCGGCAAATGATTCAAGAATAGATGATTCAATTTGCGCCTAATAGCGTGAAATGCGTCACTTGGGCTATTCTCCAAAATGTTGCGAAACGATTTGTAGCGATAAAACAAGATGTCGTCGTAAATATCGTCGCGACAGACGGCGACATCGGCTACGAAATTTGAAGAGCGCGTTTACTAAGTTGGTTATTAATATGATGAATTGGCCGACACTTCTGCTGTTACAAGCTATTCTTGGTGCATTGTACGCATAAAGGACGTAAATCTAAGTCCCAAATATATTGTATAAGCATGGACCGCATGCAATACATTTAACTATATAAATATGAGGATGAGGTCGTATCTGTACTGTACCAGTATGTAATTATTGTTAGGTTTACAGAAACGGTAATATTCATTAAAACAAGAGTCAAAAATCAAGTTGCCCATATGCACCAAAACCTCACTAAAATTCCATGACAGAAGTCGTTCGTAGTTACGTGAAGACAAAATGGTCACCTCGCCTTATATTACTCACAACCGCATTCCTTTGAAGGATCATTCTCAAAACGACATAATTCATATCATCCGTCCTTATGGGTACCGCTTGAAAATACATACGAACTACATTAAAATTCTTATTAATCACGATTAAAAAATAAAATCTGGCAGCGATCCGTCCCCTCCCCGTCCCGTCGCATAACACAAAAACTATCGACGATAAAACCCATCACCGCCATTCGTCCGTAAAAGATAAATAGGCAACACATGATGCGTCCGGAAAAATATCTAATTTAATTTTATGTCGTTCGGTGTCCGTACCTACCTGTCCGCGACCGTCATAGATTCCACTGTCGCGGGACCAATTTATGGGCATCTATATCATCCCAACTTATGTCCGGACATAATAAGTTTCCACGCAGCTAAGTTGAATTTATTGTTTATCGACACGAGCGGAATGACGCCGTCCGTCCCGGTATATAATATACCACGGGGCTCGTAAATAGGGGAATAGACCTGCGTCTTAGCGCGCCAGTGTGTCATAAGGTACATTTTTTTTTTATCGATAAAACCTTTGCAAGTATCTGCATTCGTCCTTTAAGAACTAATAAGGAAAACTTCAGAGGCTGTAGAAGATTTTGAAATAGGAATTAGTATGTAATAAAGGTCAATTGAATGATTCCTGCAAGTATAAAATCATTTTATAAAAAAATGTCAAATTATTATTTAAACGGCTTGCCGTTCGACTCTTGTCGCCTTTGCCTCATCATCATCTAAACCATATAAAAAAAAAACATACACTCGTACAAATCATGTAATTTATATTGTATTGTCTTATTCTTATGTTCAGAATTTAATCATACAATAATTGTTAAATTCGTATTTCGTGCAAAAACACTACCTAAATTACAACATGCAAAGTAAGTCGCGGAGGGTAGCTCGTATCATATAAAGAGCAACATAAATGATTTCCGATTTACAATCTCCGAGCCGATCAAGACAAGACAAATTTATTTAAACGCAACGAGCAACGGATTCAAATACTAAAATGGCGGTTATAAATATGACGGGCATTAATATTTGAATAAACATGTCTTTCCGTCGTAAGTCTGTCGCGGCGACACGCGGCGACTGACGCCGAGGTGTTTAGGGCCTTATTTGCATATTAAGCATATTAACTACAGGAAAATATGATAATAGACGGTTTGCGAAAGACATGCGTTATAGGACATTATTCAACATTCAAAACATTGTTTAATTTGTTTGGATACGATCAAATGCTGTGATAACTTTGTTACTCGTATCCTGTTTTGTTAAAGACAGTTTATGTATCGTTAGTTGGTGAAGGCAATTACAGATCAGGTAAATATTAGTGATTATTGCCTCCTATAATATATTTCAAACAAAAAATTAAAGTGGTAAGCATTGGAAGTCAATCTCAGTTGACGACTTCGAGCTTCATTATTTATGATATCAAATCGAAAACTATTGAAAACTAGTCCACAGTAAGCTACTGGTGAGCTATTTCTCCTTGATATCTTATTAAAAATATTAAGACAGTCGATGATAATATTTAGAAACAAAAATTAATATGTAGAAACTAACAAAAAATAAATCAAACAAAATTCGATGGCCATAAATTAATAATGAAATTCATAAGATGCGTAAAAATAATGACAGTTGCGGATAAAAAAATATGTCGTGCATTAATATTGGCATAAACATATCTCGATAAAGTCGTAAGTCTGTGCCGACGAGTGACATCGGTGTGTTTAAGGCTCATTTGCATCGCGCCGCAGGAGCACCGCGTGATAAGGCCGCGTCCTGCTTGGCGACAAAACTCTACGACGCGACACGTTATTGCGTATGTGTCTCTACCCTTAGCCCATGTTGTCACGTACGAGTATGATACATATAGGATAGTCATCATAATAAGTCGCGTCTTGTCGCTTTCCGTCGTTCATCTAGGACAATGGATAAGAAGTGTGCGAACATTAACAGTGAATCAATAAAAGACGGACGAAATAAGCGTGCTAAGGCAGCGTCCACAGCGACAAACACGGCAAAACACGGACACGATACGTTACAAAAACCTCAATGTGTATGAGTCCTAACTCGTGGCCTATGTTGACCCATACATAAGATAGTCGCCATACGGAGTCGCATCGCGTTGGGTCGCGATTTTATGCTTTTAATCGTTCACCGTCCTGTGCTAATGATGAAAGGATAACATAGGTATAATATATATACGTCTCTTATTATTATGATGGTTATTTAAAAAGAGGTTATTGTATAAAAATATTATTTATATGACATTATTCTGTGGCGACGAGTGACATCAGAGTATTTAAGGCTCATTTGCATCGCGCCGCGGGAGTATGGCGTGCTAAGACGTGTAGATAGACGCGCAGGTGACTCTGAATAAATAAATACGTATAGGTATATACGTCCCTTATAAATTATAATTATGACGGAGAAAAGAATGGTATTCAGTACAGTTATCACATAATTTTATGAAACCGATTTAATTTGAGATTAATACTTACTTGAGTAGTTGACTACAATTGCTTAGCTACCCCTGAGGTTGAAACACTTTGAAGGTTTGTGGTAAGGAAAACACACTAAGTGTTTAACATAGCCTTCAAACCAGAATATAGAAGCAATAACATTGCTGTTATAAAGCAGATGTATATGTTATGGTGTCTCCAGAGTCGAACCACAAATTCCTACCGCCTTGAATATGTCTCGCATATGCACAAAACATAGTAAGCTATACCCGGCCTTTCTCCTCTGTACCAGCAACAATGATCACAAGACACATACAAATGTGTAACACACCACTGTTATGCTTATTTTGTACTAGCTTTTGCCCTCGGCTCCGCCCGCGTGGAATTTCGTCTTTCTTGTATATTGTGATAGACCATTCCATATCGAT
>DWTF01000388.1:0-12422 GCA_018250225.1 Udranomia kikkawai
TTTCATTACATATCTACTCATTTGTCATTAAATTAAAGTGACTTCAACGTTATTATCTTATGATTCCTATATACATATGTTGACAAGTAGGACCGGAATAATATCGGTCATCTATTAATCATTCAACAAGTATGACAAAATTATAACGTGGCTCTTTTTTGGAATACAACAATCATCTAATAGAAACATTACAGTCACGTCTTGCAAATGATCTCTATCAATGCGACTATTACTAATAAATAAAATCTAATTAACACTAAATACGAGTCAATTCAGCGCAGAAACTGATATAAATATATTCATCGGGGACAAGATATCAAGTTACTGTCAAAGTTAGTTACTCGCAGACGACGCCTAGAAACGAAGGCGAAAAATGAAAAAAAGATTCACTTCCAAGCAGTAAATCAGAAACATCCTCGTTAGGCGAAATAAAATATGTCTGCGAGAAATTGCATATTGCCGGGGTAATAACAATTCGATCAGACTACTCTAATAACTTCGTTTACTGTAGATGTAAAATTGCTATTATTTATTTACGTAATAAGGAAAGAAACTATCAATCGTGGTAAAGTCAGTTATGAGTCTGTAAAGGCGTAAATGGTTATCTCCGTACAGCGAGGAAGACGCCAGTTAGATGGGATTTAGCTAACGACATCGAACGACATCTCAGCTGCCAAGAAACCCGGCTGCGTAAATACAAGGGGATACAACACTGACTGTTATACCATAGTAAACTAAGAATAGTATTTCACTTCATACAAATCGGTCGCCGTCGGTTTGAATGTATGAGTGAGTGCCGGGTGCTGTGCACGCATTAACTTTTCACGGACACAATCGCATGTTCTTGGGTGGACCTGACTGGCAGCAGTTTGGGCCTCGCCGCGTCGAGTCTGCTATAACTTTTTTTTTACTTTATGAACATCGAGAAATCTAAAAAAAAACCTGTATTAAATTAGTGATATTTTAAATGGCTGAAAATAAAAGTGACAGCCGTTGGTGTCAACGCTAGAGTGCTATTAACTCGTCCATCGGACTTAGTTAACCTACTGTTCTTAGTGTACTGCGGTTACACGATCCTCTATGTAGCATTTGATTATACGCGCGTAATTACTACGTCTATAGTTGTTTTGTTATTGCGACCTATGGCTATGAAAAGTCTGACACTAGAGACTTATGCACGTTACTTATGTGTACACACGTATACAATTTATGTGTTAGATGAAAGATTCAACTTATATTTACAACCGATTGATACTCTCGGAGATAGAGTACGGATGTAATTATATTGTACTTATGGTTGCTGATTGTAATATTTTCAGATTACATTTATGCGAATAAAATATTCACAAATCGCTAGAAAGTTAAACGACGTGTGGTGTTAACGACTGGTTGACGACTGGTGTTAACTAAAGCTACGGTTGTGTACTTTGTGTAATTATCGTAAGATGACGTCAAAGTGCGAGCTATGTTGTCTCTTTTTTTGCATTATCGCAACTGAGGTACATCTCATCTACACTCAGACGGCTCAGATAAGAGGCATAGCTCCCATTTGTCATTACCAACTCCGGCCTACGTTCGTTGTGTTTAAATTAATATCTTTTCTGGCGAACGGAATTGCACAGATAAAAAATGGATTGCCTAAGCAAAGTTTTTTGTGGATCGGGGTGGCATATCTTATCCCCTTGTGGAAACTTCATCTAATTGTAGGACATTATTTCTGTGACTGTGATGAAATACCGAAGTTTTGAAGATAAATGTTGGATATTTCTTTCAAAGGGATTTTTAAAAGGTTGCCACAGATCAACATATTGAAAATTCGATTTTTGTATACGCTCTCGATGCGTCTATCTAATAAGGATATAAGAGCTCATTAAACTGATGGCCACCTTCGTCTTATAGTTTTCTTCTTACATTTACCGATTGTCTAACGTGCCCTCCGAAGCACGGAAACGCTCATGAAAATACCACTATCCCTTACACTCATCCAGCTACTGACCTAGCCTGACGTTGCTTAACTTGCGCGATCGCATGCGATTTAAACAAGCCGCGGGACTAACCACGCTTTACTTTTTCCGCTTATACAAAGCTTGTACTTAGGAAATGACACGAGAAAATTTGCAAACAAAAGTTGGCTTGTCCACTGACACTCATGTTCGTTCATCAGATCAGCAATCAGCGCTGAATGGTGTAGTATTATGGGTTATACAATGAACCCCGTGGTTGCGAGTATGGCCGATCTAATTCCAAACAAATGCAAATTGAGCGTGCGCAGGTATGTCCTGAACATCCGCTTAATGGCTGAACATTGTGTCGGTTGCTAATGGCCTCATAATTGGTACGAGGTCAGTCTCGGTTGTCCACCTCGCCAGGATTAAATGCCCTTGGACCAAAACGTTTGGGCTTACGAGTTTTATCCGTTGTAACCGACCACGCAATTGATTTCCGTTGATTATTATTTGGAGAAGGCTTGGATCCATGACTATTTAATGGTGTAATGGTGAAAGTTACCTCGTTTGGAAATGTTGATGTTTGAATTATAATAATTATTATTGATTTTGGATTGAACTTACGTATATCACACTTAATATGGGAGCAGAGCGTTTAGTGAAATTCTGTTTATAGCTACGTATTAATGACTACAGAGCTCTTACTAAGTTCTGAAAGGTATACCTACCTAGTCTCAAGTTAACTTTGAAATTTATTATATTATTAGGAATATGTAATACGCAACTGTAATCGAGTAGGCAATGTCTAATTTTCTTTAAATTTTCCATTTCATGTATGTGTGTATGTGAGGATTACCTATCCATACGTGGTATGTATTATTAGACACGCACTTCTAGTCTAGTCAACAAGTTGAAATTGGTGTTAATTCAAGATACTACTAGTATCGAATGGGTTCATTCGATCATTCATCCCCTATTTTCACTAGTAGTATGTTGAATTAACACAAATTTCAACTTGTTGACTAGACTATTCGTACTCGCTTACCTTTCTCAGCGGAGTATAGCGATAGAACCAGTGTTGTGTGTCGATTCGGTGACAACAGTGGACAGTACGTGAACACACGTCAGCTGTAGCCTTGTCCATAGTCCGCTGTGCAGGAAGTCGCTCATTGTGTCTCAACAGTCTCAGTGACCCGCGACCACTGTGCTACTGTAATGGTAGATATGTAGTACCGCGATCACGAACATATTAAGAATAGGATAGTTTACGTAATCGAATAGTTAGTCTAAACACACTGTATAATGAAGGTACGTGACCGAAGTTCTAAAATTGCCAAAGGTATAAAATGCTGCTGTCCAAATTACAAAGGAGAAAGTCAAAAACTTTGCATCGCCATTTAAGCGTGCTATTTTACATTCTACAAAACTGATTCTAGATTCTATATTTGTGATTCGAGATAACTCTACACGATTTTATATTCGTACAAATTATCCATAATTAACGAGAACATTAATTATTAAGTAGACGCCGCAGGCGAAACGATGCTAAATCATGGGAACTTTAAAAACTAACCAATAACCGCTTTTGTTCGCTATTAAAGCTTTTTTGCCATCTGCGTGATAAGACAGGACACGAGAATTAACTTGCGAATAAGTACGTCATTTGCATATTACTGCAGTGTCTGTGCGACGGGATGATATATTATGGGAATAAAGATTGCTTAAGGGGTGTGTTGTCCGGATGCGTTCAAGACGTGGTAATTATTGTTGTGATGACGTCACGCTAGCTGCTCATTTCCCACGCGTATGCGGTCTTCTCTTATCGTGACAATTAAATCGCACTGACCTGCGGTGACCGGACCTCTGTCGCCTCGCCACTTGACTAAGAAGCTTAATTATCTGTTTACACCCGGGAACACAATGTCAATTGATAAAAATATGAAATATTACAACTTTATCATAATAGACAAGCTAGTAATTTGTACTACGTTTGTGTGTTTTAAAACTTTTAGGATAAGATCTACTGAATGTGAATTATAATAACTTCGATATAATTTTTGTGCTTTTTATTCAGATCTACAACTAACCGAAGAAGGTATTAATCATTGGATTAAAAACGATCTAATCTAGCTGCATGTTTCTGGTGAGAACGATTGTCCATATTTCCGCATTAACCAATCCATTATGTTGCTTAGTCGGCTCAAGTAGGAAGGAAATACTGCGGGAACATGATCAATCTCGGGTGCTGAGTGTGAGAAAATAAAAGTACATAAATGAATCGGCGGCCGTGAGATTTCGCAACAAACTCCTGCAGCTAAATGCAATTTCCCAGTGGAAACGTAAATAAATCTGCTGGGAACCGCTTTGTGTCAACGATAAAAACACAGTGTTAGTTACTAATCAGGGAGGATAAGAGATAAGGACAATGGACGATTGAGTTCCCACGTGCTACAATGGTCTGGGGACTCTACCTACCTACATATTATTCGTAAGACAAGCCTTGCACCTACAATACGTGTATTACCTGTTTTAGTTAAGACCTTTGAGATAATATTTATTCTAATGATTTAGTTTCCAAATAAGTAAGTATTGGTGTTTTAAAAAGTAGAATTACATTTCTATAAAGTCATCTTGTTCAAAGCAGTGGGATATCTATACATAGTGTGGCCAGCAATGTACGCTTTTGGGTTCTAATTGGAAATACCGACATAAATTTAAGGTTCTACGTAAGGTTCTATGTAAGGTTCATAAATCTCAGACTAGAAATGGTATGAAGACACTTGAATTCAGGCATAATTTGAATCGTCGAGTAGTCAGTCAGACATTAGTAGTAATTATTGTAATGGATGTATAGATTTAAGTGAAACTTTAGCAGCAGTTACGCGTTGCGGTTTTAGGAGTCTCTCTTTATCTAAATAAATTCATTGAGCAGGTCAGGTATACACTATTATTATTCTGACACAAAGCAGTCAATATGTTGACTGCTCAAGCTGATTCCACTAATAATAAGTCCAAATTAATACGTGAGCGGAACTATGAAACAGAACCGAGTTGCTTTATGAACGTGAAATGCATTTCGAATCGGACGGGTCGAACCAGATTTCGGAAAATTCTGCTAATTAAAAGCAAGCCTACTTTAGAACGTTTGCAAACTGTTTGCGAACTCAGAACGACTTCTGACGTTGTTATAAGAATTTTCCAGCCGTTTACCGACGTGGTACTCGATTTGTTACTAGTACCCTTGAGTGATGATAAAATTACCGTGCTTTCTATCAAAGCGACAATCAATTTTGTGACATAAAGCAATATATTTGCGAGGTGATCATTTTATCCCGTGGACAGTAACATTATTTCTTTTGATCGATGTCGCTCCGTAACGAGTTTAGCTGATTCAATACAAACCTTATATTCTACTTTATGTAATAAAAATGTATGTATGTAATGTATAACATTTTGGCGGTAAAATAATCATCTCATTGTTCCTTCAAATTTTGTCCGCATTTACGATTGTTTAAACGGTACCTTTTGTTTACTTATTTAAAAGTTACATACTGTTTTGTTTAAACAATGACATGTGCTTTTATTTTATAAATATGTTAATACACTTTTGAATTAAATGGAAATAATGAACGAAAATCGTACATAAGGAAAAGAGCCTACATTATATCTATAAAATAAACTATCTCCATAAGGAGAAGTTAAATCCATTCGGTTTCTAAGAAGTTATTGGCAAGAAATATCCATAGAATCTTGCTCATAATTTTGTAAACGTACTCAAATTTGATAAACATAAAAACATAGTGTACAAAACTAATTATTTAGATATTGCTAAATAATAATACCTAGTTAATCTATGCAATCATTGTCATGTTTCACGCGTAACACAAACGGATTGGTTGCGTGTACGAATGTATGCCGCTTTCATAATAGACCACAATACTCATATTGCACATCCATCTGATTACTAACACGAAAATGGATACACGGATGTCCTGTCTACGAATTCAGTCCTTTTGTTGTATTTTGCAACGTTTTGTGTCGAGCCAACACAACGGCGGATGTCCGTAATTAGATGCGTCACTATTAACTTTGCAGACACCACAGTGTGCTAAATTGGCACCGACTTTAGAGTTCACACACATCTTTGTTGAACTGGCAATGTGGTGCGAGAATCATATTTAGTATCGTGTTATCCTATATAAAATTAGTAGAATCTAAATATGTAGATGGAACTATAAATGATCTTTATTGAAAACCAATTTGAATAGTGAAGCCATCTAGGCTTATATATGTAGATACCTGTGTAATCGAAAGTACGTATAATAAATTATTAATTTGAAAATTTTTACAATGTAATTTGTGTTATACTTATAATTACGTCCAGTTTTTATTGTAATACACAATTATACACATCACACCACATATCTTTCATTATAAGAGATGTAATGAAGACAGAATTAAAATAGTTAAAAATTGTAAATACTGGAAACTGTTAATCCATATTTAAAAAGGCGATTCCTTGAATTCCAATAATTCCTCTTGGCGCTCAAAGTGTTCTTTTACGTCGGAGAACCGATTTAAAATGGAATGTCGGCCGTATTCCGCTAAATGCTCTGCTTATTAAACCGATATAACATGTGGATGAGCAGCTAGGTTAGTCGGTAATGTAACGTCAAGCTTCTGACGGAATAAGCATTTATCGTCCAATACGGTGCATTATTCGCCTTAAGCCCATCGTCTACAAACACTACCGTTAAATCAGAGGCAGGAACCATCCGTCGTAATCAACAAGCCAATATGTTCATATTTATAGTCGTAATTCAATTGTTTTTATGTACGTAGGAACTATCAACACGTAATGAAATATCCTCACGCGAGTGTAATTTCTTTTACGCACCTACATACTTTACAGAGGTATTATAGTTTATGCACTACTTCCGATACGGTCCAAGCTGACTTTCTGGTAATAAATGTGTAAAAAGAAGCAAAACCAACACGTATATATTTTTATTAAAAATGGAGGAGCTATTTTAATACGTTTTGATTAATTAACCTACTAACATGTGAAACTAATTTTGTTTATAAACTCATGAATAAGTGATAAATGAGAATGTGAATTAATTACTATTTAAATAAATACATGTATATTTTTGTGGAGGTATGTGGTTAAGTTGGAACATAGTGTTATAATAGATAGGTATATCTCTGGTCGCAGTGATTTAGCCTTTGCCCTATCCCACTTCTTCAAAATGAGATGGAACTTAATTTGACGTGGAACCTCTCCCTTCTCCCTCCCATTCCAGGGAAATAATTTTCACTACCAAAGGGAGTGGTAGTAGCGGTAAATTCTAGAGTTTAGAGTGATTCAAACGACTGCAATCTTTTTAATAATATGTTCCACTGCTACCTATAACAGAGGGACGCCTCAATAAAGTACGCTACTTTAAAGGTTAGCAAGGTACGATAAGCGAGAAACCGATTCGTCGGCAAATTGGTTTTCATTGTACCAAATGAGTTATGAAGAGGTTGAACGCTATCCAGATATTGAAGACAATCGATACCGACTTCGCAATGTACCCTGCATTAGGAAGTATCTGACTAACCCGGTATGGCCGGGTTTGTAGAGCGTTTGCAACCTTCTAAAATTTAGATTACGTGTCAATAATTGAGGGTCTAGATTATTTACATAAAACGCCTTAAGCCTTTTGTGATTAAAATCATATCAGTCAGTCTATGTGTGGTCGATACGTGCTGTTGCCGCCGAAAAACGAACATAACTGTATAAAGCACCTCTATACTGTTATACAACGTCTCTAAATGCTTCTCTCGGATCGAGAGATAACGATCGAACATCCAATTTGGGTAAAGTCACCCACGGAAGTCTATAAAAGTAATCGAAAATTGTTACAGTAGCATATCGTTTGTTCTATGTTTTAGAACTTGGTCATGGAGTTTTATAATCGGTGGTAGAATAATTCCGTGGTTCAACTCAGCAGGCACCACCACCACATCTATTACTGTCTTATAATAACAATATTATAGTTTATTGTTGCAGTGTTCTGACTTAAAAGAAATGGTAATGAGGACATACTTAACCGAGGCGATCTGACAAAGTCCTCAGGAGCAGCTGATGACTATCATCAGGTGGACTGCGTGTACATTTGCTAGTTCAATGTTATAAATAGCAATAGTACAATTGCAGGGGAACCTAGCCAAACATTTCTTGTCATAAGAAAGACATCTCAAATAACCCAGTTCTAGTACTCGTAATAAAATCAACTTTTCCTTCCGTTTCTAAACAGTTAAGATTGTCGTCTTACGAGCATGCGAGCTAGACTAAGAAATCTCGTGGCACGTAATTGAAAGCGTTGCGGGAGTAGCGTTTAACCTAAATTATTTGATTGCCTATCACGTCCTTCCTGTGGGCCCTATCGAGCCATCAGAGATGTCCACGCCTTACATGGTGTCGGTAAGTGAAATTATTATCAAAGGTGGCTATGGGAATACGCTTTGAATAATTTACGTTTCGCTCTTACTAGCGTACTTTCGCAACGTGTGAATGACCTTGAGTTATACAGAATCTAATTTGTATTAATTAATTTCTATTTGCGTAAGTTGTGAATGACTGTGTACAATTGGATAAGGAAACCATCGTGGTCTTTATTGCCACCCACATAAGTTTAAGGTAGTTTCAGTGAAGATTGAGATTATTAATTTTTAAATCTATTTAATTAATGGACACTTGTCACCTGAATTACATGTATATATGTAAAACACGAAACCCGATGTTTGTATCCTATTTCTATACATTCATAACGCAAAAATGGAACTCTCTGTTCGGTTTCAGTGTATTTTATTAATATCACGTGCTAGTTAGCGAACAAAATACCGCAATCTAATTGAAACATGTCATGTAACATAGCCATGTACGTGAGCCTAATTGTGCCGCTAGTTAATACTGACTGATGCTGATATTGTTACTCGATTGGTGTAATCGCAATATAGTTCTGTTTGGAAATATGTTTTGTTTTTAAAACACGGTAATAAATGGTATTGTTTTGAAGTTAATTCTTTCTATGGTATTTTTTTATTTTACTCTATGGTACACTTGTAGGGTCCTTATTCTGATCTTCTTTAAGACGAAGTAAAATATTGTTTAGGTATTTGATCCTGTCAGGGACTTGCGTTAAATTTAGACAAAATTAAATCCTAGCTGATAGCAACAGGTGCTAATTAAAATTACACGAAAATCGATTTTGGTAATTAGATCCATTTTCTAATTAGATAATAAAATAATGACTTACGGTACCGTAGTATATTTTGTAAGATCGCTTCTACTCGAATCTCAAAGGCTAAATACAAGTTTCTTTGTGAGTCGGCTTTTGTGAGAGAACTGTAATTGATTACGGAGATCAAATAAAATTAAACAACGACATGTAACAATAGGTAACATCAAATGTTATTCGTATCTATGGTGAGTTTTATGTTACAACGGTCCTGAACTAGGCATTTCGTTCTGTAAGATAAACTATTGAGCGTTAGTGTTCGCAGAACGTCTAAAATAAACCGACGTGTCTGGTCAGCGGCGTTTCCTTCTACGAGTAATAGACGTAGCACTAGTTTGATATATAATATAGTCATTGTTATACATGGAGTTACGAGGTAGTTTATTATTTCCGCGCATATTTCCATATTATTCAATATAAGAGCAAATTTCATTTTATTTTTATGATTTTGAGGTAGCAAACGAGCATGCAGTCCACCTGATGGTAAGTGGTCACTTGCGTCCATGGACATCTGTAGTCTAACTAAGACATGATTGAAGTTTTTTCTCAGGTCAACCACAAATTCGTTGCTACCTCTGAGGAACCCTTGTTTTAAACCCTTGTTTCGCCCATTCCAACAAGGGTTTAAACCTAGTTCAAAAATAGATCTTGTTATGTAATAAGATGGATTAAATTTAGTAGTACTTAGAATTTGTTTAATCATAGGCTCCGAACAGCCATGTAGACAGAGCCCTAGAACTAGCTGTGTGCGATGTTATTGCACATTCGCCGGTTTATACTTCCCGGACTAAAATAATCCACAATCGACGGCATCCGTTATTGAACGGCGAGTGTTGCAGACCGTATGTTTTAAAATGAAGCAACAAGCCTTGTTTTAAAAATAACCAGACATACTGCTTCGGTTTGTGTTCGGTCTCTTGCACTATTCTCGCGTATGAAAATGTATGAAATATGGACACCGGACGCAGTTTTGGAATAAATTAACACGCGTGCCATTCATTTATGTATGTAGTCCCAGAGCAAACCATGAAGCTGTAGAGTCGCCATACTTACCATAAAACAGGACGTAAATACAAACAAGATATTGTTCATTCGGCTGTTAAAACGTAATAAATTGTTGGAAGAGAAAAAAACAAACAAAAATTTACTTTAATGAACCTAAGTGTACAATACTGCTTAGAATTCTTATGTACGATTTTAACGTAGAATATTAATCTTAATAATTCTTAATGACTACTAGCTCAGTACTACCTTACTCATGCTATGCATATGTATAGTACCTTATTTATATTTTTCTACGAATACCTCCTAAATTGAGGTAAAAATTAAAAAATAATCGTACCTAACAGATATACGACACAAAAAGATATAAGAATTACTTCTGTTAATCCTACACAATCTAGAAAGATGGCAACAGTAGAAATCCCATGACACTGGCTCATGCGTCGGAAGTGGCGACCGGTTCTCGCCATTCCTATAAATCCTCCAACGCACCACTCTAGTGAGTTCACTGACACTCATCTTGAGGAAATTATAGAGACAACCGTTTAGAACATTATAAATAATAGCACTGTAAAAGTGCTTGTTCGCGTTGACTTTTATATGATAAATAAATTGTATTCAATGTAACTATCAAGATAGTATAAAAATTACGCAAAAATCCTTAAATAAACAAGTTATGAATAAATCTTAGTGCTCGAAGAGAGGCTGTAGTTCAATTCTAGATTTTTAATAAATCAATTAATTGAATCAAGAAGAATCTATAGAGAACTAGCTGTACTGGAGAACTGGAGAACTAGCGCACTTCGCATCGCCTCAGAATCATTTTCCTGTCCCCGTCCCCGTTCCCATCCTCGTTCCCGTCTCCGTTCCGGTCTCGGTCCCAGTCCTCGTCCTGATCCCATGCCCGTACCCGTCCCTGTTCCCCTTTTCCAATACAATGAAGAACGAATGAAAACACAAATAAAAGAATAAAAATGAAGGGTCTATCGTCTTTTACATGACTTTGTTACTTAATCAAAACAAACATAAATAGCGAAGTCTAAAAAAACGTAACTATTTATCATAATATTGTTTATCATTTTTACGTCCGTGTTTACGTACAAAGTTCAATCACGTGATGCAAGATCATTGTTTATGTAACACGTCCTGCGTGACCTATCAACCGCCTTTATTCTTGGTAGCCGTGACCCCCATATACGACTGATGAGCAGCTATCGTTTGCGAATCCCAATAAAGTATTGTTTGCTTGGTCACGGTATTGCAGTGATTTTATTCGAGTACCTTCATGGTCAGAAATGGCAAACGCTGCGATTAAATGCCTTGCGGATAATTTTATTCGAAATCCATTGTCATAGATGGCATGTTTGACATGTTTAAAAGTATGCTTAAAAATTGTTGCGTTTAAAAGTCTATCAATATTAATTTCATTTCGATTATTTCAAGGGTACCGTATAAAGTATTGTTAAGCAAGATTAAATGACTACCCATTTTAGTTTAATTGTTATCTTAGAGCGTAATATAGTCAATTTAAAAAAAATAAGGCTGATAATTACAAAAACGCATAAGAAATTTATCAATTAGCGCTTCGTACTAAAAATTATTACAAGATTCTGATTTCTTACGTAGCTGCACGTACCGCATTTCAATCTCTTAACAAGCTGTGCTTTGTGCTGCTAAATAGAATTTAATGCAGTTTTAATGTTAGTTGGAGTGGACCTATTTGCCGTGCAATCCGTGCTCCACGTTTTACTTCACTTAGGGCTTGAGTACACTGATACTTATTGTTTGGCTCAATTTAGTTCTCGAAAGAATAGTAGGTTTATAAACAAGATCTAATCAAATAGTCTCACCTTTGTAATAATTCCAAAAAAAATCAGACATTCTGATTGGCCACTAGCTAGTTCTTCTGCCAACGCGCATTGGAGCAGCGTGGCGGAGTATGATTTACGTATCTCCATTTGTGGAAAGAGTCCCGGGCCCAGCAGTGGGACACAAAAGGGTGGTTGCCAGTAACTTTGGAAAAAATAAATATTCTCTTATAGATAATCAGTGTAATTTAGAAAACTACATTAAAATATTGATACTGAACATTACATCACGCAGCAGCCGAAAAAATACACTGCTCAACAAAGTCTAAGACTCACCTCATGCGTCTGGACTTTTTCACATAAAACTAATGAAAGTAATA
>DWTF01000389.1:0-12422 GCA_018250225.1 Udranomia kikkawai
ATGGGTTGGAATGTTGTTTAGGAGGCCTTAGTGAAACTAGTGTCCCTCGTACCAACAACTTAAACTGATTGTTTCAGGAACGAGGCCTGTTTAACTTGGGTTTGTTCACGGATGATCTCGAAGAGCAGTGGAAACTTCAGACCAGTCATATCTCATGCCCGTTAGCATAAAATGATGTATAAAATACATATTATATATAATCAATCCATACATAAATGTCAGACAATCCTCTCATACTCTCGCGACGTGACCTTGAAATATATCGAGTGTTCGCCGGTCAAATATTAATTAATTTTATTTATAACTGGTTTGGCCAGTTCGTTGCTTGCGTGTTGATTTTCCACTCGTCTTCACGAACCGAACGGCCATTAGTAAGCGAAGCTGAATATTCTAAACCACTAATAGTCTGGTTTTACATCACAAGGGGCTCCTTGCTTAAACCATTGTTTGTACATCCAAAATACGAATTTACGAGTTGTACCTATTTACTATTGGGATGAGAAGGACCAACCAACATGTTTGGGTTTAAGCAAGTTGCACACTTTCATTGTAAGGTACTCTAACATATCAGGTTTCGGGAATGTAGAATGCTCCTTCGAAGTTCGAATAGACCCTTCGTCACTTTGACATTGCCCTTAACACGTAACCTTAAGAACTTAACCAGTAACCGATATAATATTCAAATAGATATTTTTCTTTGGAATATCTTAGACATTTTATAAACATACAATGCCTGTCAAATAATAGTCCGGCAAAATGGCAGATACCTATCGCATGACGAACAAATGAGCAGTATCTCGAAATCAATGGCTATACTGCTATATGTATATACGTTGCATACCTACTAAAAAATAGAACTGAATATATTTAAGTATTTGCAGGATCCGTTATGGCAACGACACACAGTAACACAACAGTATCATAATCATTACAGGTATGTAAGTTAGTTAATATAGATACGGCGTAAATGCAGATCCGTGGTGCACGAAAGAGTGACTTCAGCGCACGACGCCGCAATGGCATCGTCACGCCAACTGCAATCCAGCATGCTCCTACATAATGTAAATAACTTACGATGTCAAACATTCATATTATAATTACGTAACAAACTAAGTAAAAACAACAAAATTAACCTTACGTAATAGACGCAACATATCGATTCATAAACAATAGTATCATTGAACCCAAAGGTATTTTCCAGAATAACGCAGCAGACTAAGCGTTACTCTCATTTCTTTCTAGAATGTTTGTAAACACTGACATGATGTTTTGCGTTGTTTATTCTATACTAGAGACATTATGTTGCAGTTATTAACTATAACTGGAACAGAATGACATCGTGATGCACGCCAAGGGTCCCGCTTGCACGACGCTTCAATCACATGTTTGTCACGCGACATCAAATTCATATTAAATTAACTTATTATAACTTTGTTTTATTTTCTAACATTGAAGTAGCTAACGAGCAGTACACCTGATGGTAAATGGTCACAGCCGCTTATAGACACATGTTATAAACGAGATAGACGCCAAGACAAGATAGAAGTTGTTTCTTAGGTCGACCTCGGATGCAAGGACTAAGTTGGATCGCCTCGGTTAAGTATGCCTCCCTTACCACATCTTTCAAACTAGAACACAGCAGCGCAAGAAAAGGTACTGCTGTTATAAGGCAGAAATTGATGTGGTGGTGGTGCGTGCCTCCGTAGTCGAACCACGTTCTACCATCACGTCTTTATGACATAATAATAGTTTTTGTTTACCTGGGTTTAATCCTATGAAGGATTATCTTTTTAATTAGTAAGTAATTGAATTAATTGCAAAATATTGATAGGTGCAGATAAATCTTACATACCTAATTTAATTCAATTTTGCAATCGATGTAAAAGCTAAGTGATATACATGGAATTTAGGGCATTTGTGGAAATATAAAAGTACCTAATAAATGGTTTAATCTCATCAAGTCATTGTTCTCAATAGTTATTGTTTATACTTTAGGTTATACCTATTTGAAGATTAGGTATAGGTACCAATACAAGGCATGTACTATGTGGGGCAGAGTAGAATGACTGATAACGTTAATTATTATCACCATTACTGTTACTAATCAGACTTGATAACGTGTTTTTAATAATGAATGATTTGAAATAACTGTTTACTAGAACAATAACTGTTATAAAAGTATAGACTACCAATTAACATCATTATATTATACGTCTGTAGCATTTTTGCGCGTAGAGTTTTTTTTTGCGTTAAGCATCGATCTAAGGTTTCTTCATTTAAAATCATTCGAATAAATATGTTAAGGATCAAAGAGCACAACGATGAGCCAACAATTTTATTAATATTTATCCAATTGACGTCACTATTGTAATTCTAATGACTAATTTACAATGATTAAACATGCTATTCTTATTTATACCACGTTACATTTCCTTTAATTGAATTAAATATAATGCATATAATTCCCTTCCGTCCCTTTAATTCCGAAACCATTTTCTGTACCGTTAACAAAGCAACGATATTTTTTTAATACATATCTATTTTCTATAGAAGTTAATGTATGTAAATTGACGTGGAATTTATTAGCAAATTAAACATGTAATTTCCAAGAAAATGTCAACAATTGCTTGCGCGATAAACAAGGACAATAGACACGAAACTACTCTAGGTATTAGTAAAAACAATCTTGAAACCATTATCACCCTTATCAATAATCCTCTTGAATTTTTACCAATAACCCCATCACCACACCTTCCAAGAATACGGATATAATCCTTCTTCGAAATGGATAAGGCCAGTCTAGAATGTTTGCAGGGCAATTACTATTGTCTTCTCGAACCTTCTCGAACGATACATCACAAAAATTGTAGCCGTCTTTCCACACTGCCGCGTGTGGGAATTACAGTGAAACATCAATTTTCCCTAAAACACACGTGCTGACTCTCATCCTAATCCATCAAGATGCGTTGTAGAACTGGTGTAGTATATTTTTGCGTATTTACTACTGTGTGAAACCCGGAAACGAGGTAGTGAAGGTCGGAGAGCGACAAGACGACCTTGCCAGCGGCTGTGCCACTTTCTCCTCAGCGTTGCATCGCGAGCCCACGTGTTACGTACTCCGAAACAATGCTCCGCTCTACAAACTCCCAACCAGGGCTGTCAGGCAGGACACTAAGGTGGTATTGTGGTGGTGGTATGGTGGGGATTTTAGGGTGGTTGGACCTATTTCTGCCTTATAACAGCAGTGTTCGTGCTACTGTTTTCCGGTTTGAAGGGTGTGGTCAGGGAGATATTCCTAACCGAGACGTTCCAACTTGCTCCTCAGGGATAGCAACGCGTTTGGATCTAAGAAATAACTGATATCCTGTCTTGGGTTAACTACAGATATTCATGGGCGGCAGGGAACACTTGCTGCTTGCTTAATAAATGCTTGTTTACTACCTCAAAATTATATCAAAAACACTACCGGTCTAAATGGAGCTCAATGCCTGATAAAGCAGATTAGGTCAACGCACGGTCTGCCTTTTCTTCGTAGCCACAACTAAGAAGATGATTACGAGCAACGTGACTAGAAATAAAAAGTAGTTTGAAACGTCTACGACCATGTATCCTTTTCAATGAATTATCATTACCAGTTAATTATGCAATAGAGTTGCTTCTCTATGCAGGTACTCTGTTAAATAGTCACTGATAAGCTATGTACATCTATACCCAATCACAGAAGCTGTATAAGTCGTATCTTGATTTCGCTATTCTTGAGGCCTAAGAAAGTCTCGTGTAATTTAAACAGTTACGTAAACAATGAAAACGAATCTATATTGTGCGCTAGTCTCTGTACAGAAGAGTAAGATTGTATCAGCTTGCAGGCAGCCCTGAGAACACCAACGCAGACGCACTCTATGGAACAGCTGACATAATCACCCAAAATTACGCCGTTTCCACCCATGAGTAAGAGGACAATTTAGATAAGATACACCAGGAGTGTCTAAGTATTGTTTACGTAAAAGCCTTGGTTTCGGATTGTGATCACGGGCCGTACTAGGGTTGACAACAATCGTTTTGACTTTAACATAACGTAAACTAAAAAAGAAATGGTTAACGTAACGTGAATGCAAACAAAAAAAAAATAGCGCACGATGCTAACGCTATAGTATTGAAAATAATACTTATAATAAATAACGTTATCTTGAAATACTTTGGAATAAGCTCTCAAATTATATAAAATAAACGAATGGATGCCTACATGATAATTATTTACCCCATTTTAATAAAAATATGTTAGGGACAAGTTATACTCACTGACAACCAACACAAAATAGCAAGTAACACCTGTCATGATATAAAATTATTATTTTCATCGAAAAATACACCTGTCCCAAATATTTTATATATTCATTACTCTTCAATCGTATAAACGATACTGTATAAAATCAAGCACGTTAAAAATACTACAATTTATTTTACCAAAATCAACATGTCACCAAATGCCCATAGTGATCAACAACCCTAGGGTTTTACGTACTAACAACTTATTGTTATTCAGCGTCGTAACAAAGATATTTTACGCAACAAACATACCTATATATCACTCGTCTGTCGTTATATTAAATAGTTTATTTTTAGGTGTTTTGCATGCACCATTTGTTCACGATAATCAATTAACATGCTCTCACAGAACACCCATTTCCGAAACCACTCGATTGGTATTCTGATGATACACAGACGTTGAACGCAAGTTTTTCAGCGTATAACCTCTGCAGAGGATGTTATAGTCAAGTGCAACTAAAATTGCGATTTGAACACGTTGCCATTTCTATTGATGTATACGCTTAATGCATTAACATGTAGCTTCATTTCTTCATTCCAATATCTAAGCTTTGATGTACTTTTATAAAAAAAAACGTTGTAGGTAACAGATATTGAAATAATTTCTATGGACAATACTGTACGTAACACTTTAGAAGTGCAAATGCACAGTACTTAAGTTTCAAATCGAAATCTGTTGTTGTATAAAAATCCGTTTGTCCAAAATGTCGCTTTGTTAGAAATTGCAAATTCTCTATAAAATATGCTTGCTTAACTCAAATTGACGCCTAAACGACACGATTGGTTATGGTTAAGTGTGAAAAGCGTTGTAGCGAAAAACGCAAACGTTTATTGCGGCAAAACTTGAAATTGATTTTGGCGAACAAATAACAGTATGTCATAAGTAGGGAAATCGAAGGTTATGACTTGGCAATGTTTGAGAATACTGACGGTTATTGGTACGCACTTATCTACGGCTTACTCGATTCTACATTCATAGTGCCTAGTGACTTGTCACAAAGGAGAAGGTCCTAAGATTTATTTTATATTATAAGCCTTTGTCATATGCTCACTCTTGGCTCGACCAGCTATTTCCACTTTGTCGCTTAGCTGATCAACTGGGAATTTAAAACTTGTTTACCTTCGAATTTAAAACTAGGGTAGGTTGAAACCATTGCAGGCAATGTAATCGACAATTCGGTTGTTAGTGTGGACATAGCCCTAAGTACAGTTTAGTAAAACGCGGTTACCGGCAATTCGCTTGAGCAATATTTTCACAACTTGCTGAAATACTGGATTAGCAACATTGACCACGCACTCGATACGCCTTCTGCGTCACGGATTAAAATGGTGTTGACTTAGTTTCTACTTACGTCGAATAAATCTGAACTGGTTGCGGTTTCAAAATGATTTGTCACCTCTGGATACGAGTAATTTTGGTAGTTGTGGGAACTCGTACCAAACAGTAGGAAATAAATCGTTGCTGATACATGTAGCGATAACCGATCCTATTCCACCTATTATCTAATCTAAACTTAACCAAACATAAAAAGCGCAAGTAGAAAATGTATGTGTTGGCTAGAATAGTAGACAGAACTAGACAGTCCGGAGCCGTCACACTAATACATTCAGAAAATAACAAAAACCTACTTACGTTTTAAGCAAGTTACTTGCCTCGAAGAAAATCGTAAAATCGTAAAACCGAACAAATCCGATTCCGATGCAAATTTATTTTTACTTTCAGCTACCTTCGTACACCTGACGAAAGTAAAAGTTACTTACTTATCGCGATTGCATCCAACAAGAAAGTGGCGTAACTTACCTGCAACAAACGAAGGAGACACATCAATAAAACTGTCACTATACAATAATGCTTAGCGGCAGGATGTTATATCTACGTTTATTTAAACTCATATAATGAGGAAGCATTAAGACTGCGTAGGCAGATAAAGCCGGTTAACGAGCGAGTAAAAAATAGGCGGGAAATTAAAAGTGGTTAATTGTTGGTAGGTATGTGTCTGGGCAAGTCGTGAACTAAGCTGAGATGACTGGTACTTTAGATGCGTAAGAACATGACGGCCCATCACGCCGGGCTGAGGGCACGGTATTAATAATAACTATACAGCTACTAACGCTATGAAATATAATGTTGGTTTACGAGATAACATAACTACATTTCGAAACGTTAAGGAATCTCTAAATATGTTATTAAAATAATCAGGTAGTCATTATTCTTTGAATTGAATATGGCCATGAAAATAAGCAAAAATAACGCGACAGCTGTACATAAAAATTAACTCAAATATATAAAGGCACGTGAATAATAATGGAAAATCAAAAACATTAAGTAGACATTGGCAGTAAGAATTGTTATTATAAAATTTTCAATATTCCAAAATACAGCTTCTCTTTTAATTCGTCGTGAGATAGATATTTTATATGGCACTAGTTTACATCCCGGCTTCGTCCGGAGTATTGAATAATAGAATGGAGTCGATAAGGTTTCAGCTCTTAAGATGAAAGTGGTTTGGTCGACAGACCTTAATTTTTTGGTAACTTTTTTGTAACATCGCCTTATATCTAAATTAACTCAAAAGAAGGATAAAAATTGTCAATTTTAAGTTAAGTCAGGTCAGTTCTACAAAATTATATTGAACGGAATAAAAAAAGTAGCAACGAACATCTAAACACTTATTACCTACAACCTTTCATATTTGCATTACAATACCATTTTTCTCGTGTGCAAATAAAAGGAACGCGCGATTGTAGATTAAGTCGGTGGTCGTCGCTCGTAAGCGGAGTAGGCGTGCGGGCGAGTGGCCGACCTTCGTAGACGGAGGCGAATGGGCCATCAACGAATACTCTACGTATTTAATAAGCAGCTTTAATTACAACGAGTTTTGTCCCTCTGTCCTGCTTTTGAGCTCTCGTTGTGCGTTCATGACATAGCACAAGGACACTCGTTACTTTAACTGGCTGTTATTGGTTTCGATTTGAATGAATGCGCCTATTAAGTTAATTAATATATTAATTACATTTCGACATTCGACTATCGGGATTATTACTATATGTTCAATATCAAATCGCATTTTGAAGGCGGTTTATAAGCAATAACGTTTGTATGTCTCTATCATCAAAATAACTTACAAATACTTGATTGTAACGTTAACGGCTATTAATAAATTAAATACTGAAGATAAAACGTTTTCACAGATTCTGACATGAGTATTTACTATGTTAAAGTCAGCGAGTGATTGTTTTAACCTAAAACTTTCAATCATAATAGCCTGTGGTCTACGAGGTACAAGGATTATAAGGTCCCGTCCCAACGGAAGCGGTCCACGCATCACAATGTGTCTCGCACATTGTGCGAAAATACCATCGCTGCTGGACGTCCGCTCCCGACGTCTTCCTTCGCTAATTACTTGTTATTATGTCTCCAGTGCAACAGATGTGCCACATCCGCTCCCAGCCACTCTACGGTCTCGTTTTTCACCACAAATTAACAATCAGCGAATTGAAATGTCACAGATGAATACTCGTACATTGAGATCAGTGTTTGAAATGAGACTATCAATTCGGGCAATCAAATATTAACAATGTAAAAACGTTCCTTGTCTCGCCGCTCGTTTGGTTTCAAATCGAATTATTTATGGCAGTTTCGCCGAAGCGAAAAGGCGATGTCTTACAAAATAAGAAAAATACAAGTTAAAGTCCTCAAGTCTGTTGGGCAAGAGTGGGGGAGTTATTTAGAATACAAAGGCGGGGCACGGCACGGCGGTCAAAGGAAAAATGCCTGCGTCTATTCGAAACGAATAGATTATCCGGTAGATAGGGAGCTGGTTTATTAAAAAATAGTGTACGGGCACGCCATTACGGCTGGTTTCACTTTCGTTAAAGGCGCATGCAGGTCATCGCGGTGCATGGATGCGCCGGCCTCGCGCTGCGTCGTGTTGCGTATGCCGATGTGATGCCAGAGGGTACTAAACGTTAAATTGTTTACATTTCGTGAGATTCATATTCATATTTCATTTTAATTGATTTACTGTAGGTGGGAGTTTCATCGAGACTGATGCCTCGTTTGAATGTCATAATATGATGTCACGTTGTTTCTGCTCACCACTGACAAACTCAAACGCAAACAATCATAAAATAAACTATTTTTTAATTAAAAGCTCTGATTTCAAAATATGTTTGCTCACGTTCTTTTCTTGTCGTGTGTCCTTCATGCGCATCAAAGACGTGAAGTACTTACTCAATCTAGGCATATATAGTGCACAATGACCTTTACCCGTTACATACAGTGAGAAGAATCGTGGCGCATTGTGGGACAATAATTGGTTGATATGGAATATTGTTACGCATCTGTATATGATACCTCGCCTACACAATAAAGCAATCGCACCACGCATAATTAGTTACCAGTTAAGCTTTATGTTACCTCGCTTGGAGGTTATGTATGAATTACGATAAACCTAACGTAATTGTTGTTGAGTAAAATATTAATTATAATGATGTACGCATAAACCAACATGCCGCTAATAGTTATTTCATAATAGCGGCGCAGTAGGTGCATAATATAAACAACAGTAGGCATTGATTATTGGGTAATCATGAGCAAGTTGTCCCTCTACAAGTTTTACATTTACATATTAACAATTAGCTGTATTATATCGAGCATTGTATTATCTTCACAGGCTTCTAAACAACCTTACAAACTTTATATCAACATAAAAAGTTGTTATATACGAATTAATTAAAATATTCTTTACTCCATTATTGAGGAATCGAATATATACGTGACGAAACCTAGCAGGTTGAATAAACTGCTATAAAACAAGAGCTTGAGGAAACGTTATCTGGGCAAGTCAAGTGTGATAGCTTTTGACCCAGCGCTGTACTAGTTTCGAATATGTTATCAACGTGACGCACATGAGATAATTTTTGTATCCTTCCCAACCGTACCGATACCATGCCACATATTTTTCATAACTAAGGAAGTCCGGATAACGTTGTGCTATTGTTGGTTTATTTCCAATTATTCATCCACAATCTAAGACCAGATTAATGCACCATGTATATGTATATTCACCTTATTTCATGTGTGTGTGTGTGTGTGTGTGTGTGTGAGGTTCTAGTAAATTTATAGATGTGTTATTAGTAAACGCTGACTCCCTAAAATTCCTACGTAGAGTATTTGAGATAGTGTCAAGTACCTGACTTACGTAGTCTACGTTTTTCTAACACCACAGTACATGTGTGCAACACGTCAGTTACGTTAACGCGGTCGTTTTCCACGGGTATCGAGCACCGAGCATCGAAGCATGCCCTTCACGTCATGCCATAGACCACCCCACTTGTCACGGTGGTGGATCCTCACCCACCGACTAACCATAAACGTGCGAGGGTTCAAATCGTTGACATTACCAAGAGCGTCGTGAACACGCCAAGTGGAAAATAACAGCCTAGATAAAAACTAACTTTCTTGTTACCGAAAGGTTAGATAGTAAAAACGTGTATAAAGAAGATGTTACTTAATTAATAATGCTCCGAGACATCGTACATACGGACACCGGTAAGACAAAACAAATAGAATAAGAACTGATACCAAAATAGATATTTTATACTTTTGTTGTTTTTGCGTTGCTTCGGCACTGTTGACCGTTAAATGATCTTTTTCATTTTATATCAGCAATAGTCACACTCGACCTTGCAATTCTACTATTGTATTAGTGAGAAACATATTGTTTGAAGTCTTCCTGTTAGTTGAAATCTTCCTGTTAGTTTCATATCCATCGCCGGGCGACGGTCAAAACTCACCGCAATGGAACTGCCGCCACTACCTACTACTACTACTAATATTACACAAACAATAGAAAGCGTAAACTCTACGAGAACACTATTACACGGGGCCCTTGATTGCGTACCATTAATACCTAACGTACAACGTATACTGGCTACTGACCGCCCGTGCGCATCGGTGCGTGCAACTGCGATTTGATAATACGTGCAGTAACTGGTTGAGTTACACGCCAAATGCTATTAGGGTAACCTCCAATGGGTACCTGCGTCTAATGAGCTTTGGAATATTGAGCCATGAGCCTACCGACATGATGGTATTTTTACTTTTTTATTTTATAGTATCAGCAGCCGACCCGATTTTATCGCCTTTGCCGTCCATGGTGAGCTGTGAACTTAGTTCCTAAAGGAACATGAAGTTCGTATGAATCGTTCGTTCGATGAATGGCATAAATATGCATATAGAAATAAGAGATGTGCCTAGAAAAGTACAAAAAACCTTAAGTTACCTCAAGTTTGTCTATAATTACGTGAACACTGTTGCTAAGTCAGAAATAGCAACGCCGTCGTGAGCGAAAGGCAAAGAGTTCCACAACCACCTTCCAGTTAATTAACTACATCGTTTTATACATATTTTAAAGTTGCGACTTCATGTAGATTAATTACGATAAGGCTCTAAGGCAGTTAAACAGCCGCAGTAGACGTAACTTTTACTATCTGTAGCCTTGACGGCCAAATTAGAATAGGGAACGAAATAGGAAGTCGTATATATTATCATACGAACAAGAAGTTAGTCGAGCGTACGCCTAAGTAAAATGTCAAATTAAAAAGTTTGCACATGAATTCAACGTTATAATGTAACCTTTTACCCGCTGCATAATGTTGGAGACTTTGGATCGGCAAAAATATGCAGATAGACTGACATTAGTAATAGTGAATTCATTTAACACTTTAGTGTTTTGATTGCTTATTGATTCGTATTCTTACAACTTATTGGTTATCTATTTGCATTGCAGCAAAATGAGATAGCCAGAGTTTTTTTGTCTAAAATTGCTTTTGTTATGAATGAAGTACATTAAGATCCCTGATCGGCAATATACATCATATGTAACATAGGAACACTGCAAACATCAGCGTAACTACTACTTTCCAAAGCATCGTCCAGATCGGTCACCATAGCGCTAAAACTACGCGCTAAGAGACCCAAAATCTTACCGTCTTACCGTCTAGTTACTGACACACAAAGACGGTGTCCACATGACATCAACACTAGAATCGGCACGATGGACTGTCCGTGTGACACGAGTTACGTAAAGCCGGTGCGACACTGACCTACAGGTGCCGGTCGCGCGCGCCACTTTCCTTTCATTATTGACACACTATCTATAAACGGATGGCTATCGCAGGCACGTGGCCGCTGATCCGATTGACACTTGAGCGTGACGATTGCTTAATACCGACTAGATATTATGTGCTGAAGATGCGCTGAGCTACTTACGAGCTATCGCAAGTTCTTCCGTCCGCGGAACTGGTATACTTTAGGTAATATAAGGTTACGTTCAAAACCACTACAGAATCAATTGGCCCAGAAGTGATACAGACGCAAACATATTTTAACTATTTGTCACGATTAAACCAATGAGTATTACTGCAAAGACCAAAGTAACAGTTATGTAAATTGCGTATCAAATTGTGAAACACCTATGATATCACCAATAATGTTTCAAACTGACGTAGCTAATCAGAAATGTTGCCTATTATAAGGCTGCCTATTCACTCAAGTGGGAATTGCAAAGCTGATAGATAAATAACCGCGCCCAATTAAGGACAACTATCTCGACAATAAGATAAAAATAATACGAGCGACTTAATTGCTGTTAGTCGTCAACAGACAACAAAGTCAAAATACTTTATCAAATCGTACCGAGTCCTTCGGTGTAGTGTTATGAGCTAGCGATAAACGTGTTTACTTCATTATAAGTGTTTAAAAATAAATACTAATCGGTGTTTGCCAAGCATTAATACAATAAGTATAGAGTATACGCATAATAATCCCATCCGATAACAAATAGTGAGTGAAGGTAAGATCCTGGTATAAAAATGTGCATAATTTATATACCAAATGCGTTTGGTTTTTTGCTGTGTCAAGAATAAAAAATATCGCGCAGAACCTTAATGAATATTTTTACGCCTAGAAAAATTTGGAAAAGTATAGAGAGAAAAAAAATAACTGCACTTCTTTCTTTGCCATTAACATAATTTCACAATAAAGATATGCATAAACTAAAAGAGGTAAACAAAAAAAAATATCTGTCGCG
>DWTF01000390.1:0-12418 GCA_018250225.1 Udranomia kikkawai
CGGATGATCCAGTGACACGGGTGAAACGGATGATACCTACATTAAGGCAAGGTTATACCTATGAGATGGAAACATAACAAAACTAATGTTGTCTCGAGCTTGATTTTATTGCGGAACAGTTCAAATAATAACTCATAAGTATCTCACGCTGTTACAGATATGAATATTTTCCACGATTTTTAACGATACGTAATATGAAAAAAGACATATGACTTCAAGTTTATAACTCTCTTTGTGCTTTGGGGGATAAACAACGGTAAGCAAACATTCCTCCCACCTTTTAAAGGTATTTGATGAGGGTAATTGAGTGTACGTCCCTTTGTCGAAGTGCCTTTACAATGTTTTCTCTGTATTTACGTTTCCTTTTTAACGAGAAAGTAGAGAAAAATAAATATAATGATTTTCCAAGAACCTGTTAAATTTATTCTTACCATAAAATATGGAGATCTTAATGTTTGTAACTTATCGTCTCTGTGATCGAGGACGGAGTGGTAGTCTTAACAAAATACGCTCAGTATTTCCCGTAGTTTTTACCTTGATGATCTGCAAAGTTAACTAATGTAAGTGACAGGTTGCTTTTAACCAGTAAGCTCTTCGTAGCCTTACAATTAAAATAAGTACTCATTATTTTCATCGTTCAAACAAACCATTCTCAATATCATGACACCGCGCGTCATCGATACTTTAATCGCTAAACCCATACATAATTTTAGACTATAAAATATTTACGACATTAACATGCCGGATATAACAATGTTTACTTATTTGTTTAACCGATGCGACGTTAAGGCTTTTTGAATAGGTTTGTAGGTCACTCAGCCGCTCTATCGAATACCTTAGCCCGAGTAAATAGTCCGTCGGACTATGTAAACATTCCCAAAGCTTTCAGCGCGCGGCGGCGCCTCACAACACGATGTCAAAGTATGCAAACACGGTGCACAAAGAATTCAATGTTGCGTTTTGTGACAGCCCCGAATTAGCTTCATGAAATTTATATCAAAATATTTTAACTGTAACTCGTTACGAGTTACGACGCACAATTCGTGACACCCCCCCCCCTCCCCTCCGCGCGTCCCCCGTGCGACGAAACACGCGCCATGAATATTCGCGTCCCGCTGTTTTATCATTTTGATTGTAACAAGGCGTAAGATTAAATTATAAAAAGGCCGGCTCGCGAAATGAATCCGCGCCGGTGCGTGACGCGAATCTCTGAAAATACTCGAAATAAAAAGCTTCCCTCCCGGAGCCCCGGCCTCGGGCGCCACTTCATAGCAACTACACCTCGTGGAGAACGGACTAATTCTGTTGTGTATTCAAATTTTGACGAGCTCTCCGAGATATTGTTTTAGGTAAGCCGAGAAAAATTAACGTGGCCGCGAAACAAAGAAAAGACAAAGACGGTTCAGAAAATGTAGGTCGAATTTATCGCATCAATTTGGAGGCGAGACAAAAGGTCGGGTCTCGGATAGATTAATATCGGGAGCTCTGGAGTACGCCCGGATACACGGCGCGATAGACACAGTAATAGACCGAACGAAGCGAGGAGCGCATCGGAACGCTCGCAAGACGGCAACCGATGGTCGTAATCAATATGCCGTCTCGAGATGGTCGACACTTGTGAGGGAATTCGAGTGGATTAGACATTCGGCAGATTGCTGCACGCCTCCGAGCGCGTTGCCGGCGCGCAGATGGAGCCACTCGCAATCTACGGCAGGCGTCTGCGGTGCGCTCGTCAGTCTTCCGCCTCGTGCTATATAGCCATCATTAGTCTTTGTCAATCTTTCGTGAATCAATTATTCACTTACTAGTCTCATATTCATTGCTCGTTTGTCTCACACAAACATTGAATGTGCGTCAAACCAGTAGTAGTAATTTATAACGGAGACATCCCCTACGAACGAAGTTAATGAAAATAGTTAAAAGTTCTTCTTTTCTGAACGAAATGAACTCAAACTAAACCAAACTGTCAGTGGCTAATGTTGTTTAGTTAAACGATAACATTGAACATTTTGCTATTTTAACCAAACTATATACTCAACTTTCTAATAAATATTAGTATTGAAGCAAATTTCTGAAAGCGGATTTTGTTTGCTTAAACTACGAATATTTCCTTACTTAGGCCTAAATTGACGCCGCAACTGAAACGACGTGGGTAGTAATTAATTACGAAATGTTCTTCGGAAAATATTGGAGTACTATGTGGTTTATTGTTACGTAAATTGCTTGCTTATATGCCTACATAGGCAAGCAATTTACGTATATGTAACATAATGGACAATAATGTATCACATTTTTCCACTATTCTGGCAAAAAAATTAATTAACAAACGCACGGCTATAAATTGCTTACATTGTGGTATGGTGAATATAGACAAATTTAAAGTTCGCTCGTTCCAGATTCTTTCCAGAAACTTCATAGTTATTTTTGTAAACACTTGAAACATTAAACCGCTGCACTTATATTGGAAGCAATAGCTAATATTATGTATACCAGCATGTCGAATTCTACCTCCGTGAAAGGTTTAAAGTTTCCACCGTGTCGTTCCAATTCAGTATGGCGCACAAATTGGAAAACGGGTTTAACGGCTTACATCGGTCGCGTGGCTGGAGAGCTCTCTCACTTCGGAAGAGGTGTCTTGAAGCATAGCCGACGGCTTGTTTAGATCGTATGCGATCCGAGATACGGCAAGAAACATCGATGTGTCAATCTCATACTATCTATCTTCGGTCTAAAACATGTTGCAGGGAGCATAGACGTATCAAGTAAGTAAATATTACAACAATAGCTTATTGTTGAAGTAGCTTTTAGACGAGTTACTCTCCTACCCATCTTGGAGGCCCTTTTTTAAGCTCCAGATAGGACAAGGTCTGGGTCTGGTTGGTTTTTTACATAACATCAATTTAGCAAATGAGCAATCCACCTGATGGTATGTAGTCACTGTCGCCCATGAACACTTGTAATAAACCCAAGACAGGGTCGAAGTTCTTTCTTAGGTCGTCCACAGATGTTTTGCTACCGTTGAACACCTCGTTTAAATGAGTCGCTCTGACCCTTTAAACCAGAAAACAGCAGCAAGAACCTGTTATAAGGCAGAAATATGTGTGTCGATGGTGCCTCCGGTGTCGAACCAAGGAATGTGCTGACACCATCAATGGCCCTCAATGCAGCCGAATGCGCAAGCCTCTGCCCGATCAACGATGGTTGTTGTAAAGAAAGCAATTTGGCCCGCCGGAGCCGTAACCGGCATTATGTAACACATCCATTTCCTTTATTCCTCCATTAGGCGGCCGCACTGTTTAATGTTTATTGTCGGTATAAACAACTTCTTTGGAACTTTTTCAATAATAAATGCGCTCTAATGCGCGGGCTATGAATGACTTTATGATTCTGCTGGAGAAACATGACTGTTCAGAACTTCTACTACATTATGATGATGACGTTCGCTTTTATTACTCCCGCAATTGATTACAAATGACATGGAAATGATCGTAAATTCGTTTGATTACTAATATTAGGTGCAGTGGTTTAATCTATTTCATCATCGGTTTTCTATCGATTTAAGCCTAGCGTAAAGAGCAAGCAGGTCACCTGATGTTTAGTAACCAATTTCGCTTATGAGAATTTGCAACACTGATTTCATGTTTACAGGGTAGGTAATATTATCTCGATAAATATAACCTAGTTACAGGTTCAGATCGTATGAGTATCGAAATTTCATACATATATTCGTAAATTTCACGAAATATTGCTAGATATTTCTTTCTGTCTGTACACCTTTGTCTTTCATAGCTTTTAATTCCACTCCTCTTTATAAACTTTACTTCATAACTAGCGTATTTAAATGTACCCGCTGAAATTTAATCACATTATTAAATTTACTGTATCAATGAATATTCGCGGAGCTTTTAAACAATATGTAACAAAAATTTACCCGTAACTAGTTAACACTCGACGATTACTTAACTTCCCGCGAACACCACGTAATAAAACCGAAATTATCGAATTTATCATCGCCCGCAGTTAGTGGTTTGGTACGCAGTAGCCATTTGTATTATTCAGGTCACGTATCCGCGTACAACTATAGCGTATACAGACGAGCAGGGAGGTAAACAGCATTGAACACTGGACACTCTTAGTGTCTATGTGCTTTGTATAGCTTTACAAGCTAACTTAGCCCAGACTCGTAATAAAACACTGATATCGTTAGATAATATCCCTATCTCGCTTAGACAGACGGTAAAGAAGGTGTAGTAAAAAGTCATAGACGTGTAAACACGTCTTGAAAATAAAATATTTGCAGGAATATGATTTTATGAGTATTCGACTCTTATATGTTAATGTGTAATTTTTTCTCTTACAAGAAAAGCATTAAGACTAAGCATTCAAAGACTTCATGTTTTCGAGTAATTAAAACAACCTTAAATTTTGTTTGTCTTTACTCGTCGTAAATTAGTTGTTGTAATTGAATTGTCGAGATAACTTCCAAGCGACATTATACAATACAACACTTCATACGATGTATAGATTAAAGCAATTAGGTAGAGTGATTAATTCGAAATACTGTAATTGGGTCAAAATAGCAATAAATTTGATAAAATATAGAGTTATTGCTCCTTTATTCACCGCAGAGACTCTATATTCATGACATGATTTAGGTTATAAAAGTACGTAATCAAAATAGACGAGAAGAAAATCTGATTTAAAACGATTTTTTGCGAAATAATTTTACACTGTAAGGATTGAAAATATGTGACATTCCCATATGCATACCCATATATCAAGTAGGTACGTGACAGTACAATATAAAGGGTGCATATTGACGTGTTAACGCGTCAGGTGCGGAATGCCGTCCATCGTTTAACCCGCCATCGTAACGCGGTATCACGTTGCCGTAATATAACGCTCCGTCAAACTAAAATTATACTTTTATATCCTATCCATTTTTATTCGCAAACGAATTTAAATTCGGCAATATTTTTTCATCGTTTTTAAATAACGTTAAATTTGAGCGAGAATTTCTTATCCAGCAGTCGTTTTCAAGAGGCATTCGAGCTCTGTTAGAACTTTACCAAATTGATTTGTTTAAAGTCCATAGTTCACTTAAGCGTGCATGCTCCTCCTCGTAACATAATGTCACGTTACAAAAAATAAAATAATCGCGATAATTACAAAAGTCATCGTTATTTCGTGGGTTATTCATCTGAACCGCGCTCGCAGACAGTGGTGTTGTGCTCAATGCACGTTCGAGAGAAAGCCTCTCAGCGGCTATAGAGGCGCGTGACCCGCCGCCGTGCTCTAAGTAGGTTGCTGGGTTACTGGGCTGCCGTTCATAAAGGAAATCGGAAAAGCATCGATGTAAGATAAAATCTACTTCCAAAACTAGGAACATTGTACTGACATCCTTTGTACGCACTATGTTCTTGTAGCTATGTGTGCGTTGCTGTTTAGTTTTTAAAATTGGAGAGGGAGGTGCAATTGCGAGCGTAAATTCATTTTCCCCTTAAAAAAGATTAGTAAGTCTCTGATCGATTTTGGTTAGCATATATACAAATACATACTGTAACGTATGTATAAAT
This sequence comes from Udranomia kikkawai, assembly GCA_018250225.1. NCBI lineage: Eukaryota > Metazoa > Arthropoda > Insecta > Lepidoptera > Hesperiidae > Udranomia > Udranomia kikkawai. The sequence continues at coordinate 5,577 of DWTF01000390.1, forward strand.
ACTGATTGAATATATCACACACCCGTAACGATAATTATCATGATCTAAATTATCATACATAAATTAGGGCGTAGGATAGCTGTAATTATGGTATGCAGTTCTGGTATGTATTTAGTTGATTGCGTCAACGTGATAAGTGATACGTTGCGGAATCTCTAAACTCACAGTCCTCTCATTCATACAGCATATGAATTATTCTTGTATATGTACGTGTGTGAAATATGACCCACTATGTTTTATGTAGGTTGCTAGGTGGAGGGAGCTGTGCGGACGTTACGGAAATCGGAAAAAGCATAGATCTATGTTGGAATAACTACTCAAACATTCAACGGGGTAAACGAATAGAAGCGGTTAAGTTTCATCGCTTACATAGAAACTATTGATTGTGAAGTAGTTCTTGAGTTTCGGTCTGATAGGCGCGATTGAGGCATATAAGAGTCTTAAATTATATCTTAAAAATGTACGCTTAGCCGTCATCATTACCGATGGTCAAGATGATCTTCGTGTTTTTGATCGAAATTGCTATACAGCGTAAAGGTTAACTAACACGGTGGTATCCTGATGAGATATGTATTCCAGATTCCTCAAAGTGACCGTTAATGCATTTTGCTAATAAACCGATAATGGATGTTGGGAGGACTCCAGAAAGAGATTGATTGGAAATGTAGAACTTGACTCAGAAGAAAGATTACTTATACAACACACTACTTATATTTAAATTAAAGTCATTTCTGGCGGCGCTGCAAAAATACTTTGGAAATATAAGAAAGTGAAATAAGTTTGAAAAGGTGTGCAGTAATGTAGACCACAGGCAGTGACCGTTTGTTATTGATGTTAAAACACGAGAGAACAGAACATGAGCTATCAGGTAAGTAGGTCGCTGGGTTACGGTGTTCGTGGCGGAAATCGGAAGTAAAAACGAAATGTTCAATAAATAGGACGAAATAACGACTCTTACTAGTAGGTATACACTTATCCTACGTGTGTGCGTCTAGTAACAGAGGGCTTACTTGTCCTTAAGGTCATTTTTCTTTGCGGAATTTTTTCAGGCAAAATTATTTGTAGAGTTTCAAATAATTTCTGTTGTGTTTTACGGTCCATTATCATATTGAAAAATCGTTATTACTCTGGAAGTACTTTCTCTATAAACAAACATTTGAATGACAAGCGAATTCATTCTGTATCTGTATATTAAACGAAACGAAACGTATTAGAGATACATATGCACAATAATCGTTAAACCTACGAGCGCCTTAATAAAAAAATTGGCCAGTCTGGTAAACTATGACCCGAGTTGATTGGGGAATCGGCATGCGATAGTCATAGATTTATATAATAAATAATAACCGGTCATATGCAAATATATTTTTTATTGCAATAGTGACTCTCCTCGTCACTTATTAGTCCCACACTAAAATATTTGCACACATTGTTCTTGTGTTATAACAGCTACTTTTACATTCTCCGTACACAAGTTATGACAGTTACTCGAAAAGCTTTTGTGTTCTCACTAGGCCATTGCAATAATAAGCTCTTTGCTGCGCCTAAAACAACACCAACATCAAAATAAAGTGTTTAACTTTAAATAAAACGGTTTATGGAAGTTTTTATTAAAATTGTACGGCAACAAACACTACAGAATCACTATTATGTCGAACATCATCCACTATGTCGAACATTTACGGGATACAAAGCCATTAATACGGACAAAGATCATGAATGACCACGAGCGTACTTAACTATGATGAAAACATTTACGCATTTTAAACAAAATTCGTGCACAAAAGCGACGGCCGAATGCGAGTACGCATTACACCGACGCGAATAAAGGCGCATTGCACGTTCGCACTGAATAACTCGACTCAGAATAAAATAAATTCCATTCACACAAAACCGAATGCGCTGAAAATGCGCAAGTTATGAAAATTGGCCAGAAGCGTCATTTTCCGCGAAAATAACGCACCTGGATAGTGAACAGTCATAATAGAACGTCCGAAGTCAAATATTTATGGGCGAAGTTCCGCGTGAAATATGTACACAGTTTCATACACGTAGCGTACGCAGGGTTTTTATTGTCGGATGGATGTTACAGCCTGCGCGCCTCCTGATATCTACTGCTCACTTTAGGCCATCAACATGCAGATGACATTCAGTTAAGCGTCATCTTAAATAAGTGGAAAGCCTTTAGCTCTTAATAAAGAGGCATGTTTAAAAGTTAATGCCAAATTTTGTCCTTCCCTTTTCTTTTCTATGCTTGCATTCTTCTTCTATCGTTACGTATCTATTGTACGAGTAACAATTTAGCGTATTACATAATTTTAAACTGCATTCATACTTCAAACATTTTTGGTGGTCACAAGAAGGTTTGTATAAACAAAAGGTTTGTATAAACAAACATTAGTCATTTTGAAATTTTATATAATTTCCACTAAATTAGAATTGTTCTCATGGTCCATACTTCCCAATGCTGTACGCTTATACCCATACCTACATTAGTAGTAGTATATTAATGCGAATATTCAGAGTTATTCGTTAGAGGGATATCTTTATCATCAGTATTAGAGCGAGCAGTCGCCGCCGCAAGCTGCCGCCCTGCGGTCCTCTGGCGCACTTCCAAAGCCTTATCGCAACTATTTATTATAACCATTACGCTATCTAATGCTTAGCGCAATGAACAAAACACGCGCTGATGTGTGCCAGTTTATTTTGGACGGTTTAATTTAGACACGGCCGGCTGAAACCGTTTTTGTGTCCCACTGCTGGACTGACTGACCCACTGAGACACTGGAATAAGTCAGTAAACCGAGTTTTGCAACAGTATTAACGGTAAAATATTTACTATATCTTGGAAGGTCCATCTTGGTCCAACAAAAACATTATATTAAAAATTTTGCTAACTGCTAATCTAATCCAACCACGCTTAACGCTGCTCAAGTTTTTTAATTATACACGATCTCCCATTTCAATGATACTTTTGTCAACTATTTCCAGATTCCAAGGATATTCCTTTCCTCAGAAGGACAAGTAAATCTGTGTTGGTTTTAGGGAAAACATCTAGTTTGACAAATCTGCATTGACAGCAGCTATAATAAACAAAAGAACTTCGTAATAAAAAGCCTCGGTCAACCTTTGCATTCAATACGACTGTGACGTCCGGACAGACACTAAACAATGCCAGGGTGCGCTGGCAGCCGCGGCGGAGCCCGAGCCCGGCCCGCAGTCCCCAGCGCCGCACACTTATCTTATATCCGACACCCGGAGAATGCCCGGGACCATTAAATCGAGTATCTTCGCCAATATCAATACGCGAGGTCTAAGTCTGGGGTGTTCGCTGTCTTCGTTGGCGGGCTTCCAGCACGACCCTTATCATTACCGACTATTTATCATAACCGCACACCCGCGACTGCGGTACATTCCTTGACCCAATAAACCATCTTCGCTCCGATTCCGATCTGCGAATTTGTTAACTGAAGACTGCTGAATAATGTTTGCGGAATGCGATTTTCAAGCAGCTCTTGTAGCCAATTGTGGGTTGTGTTCAATGAAATGTAACTGGATCACGATCGATCGACTTATCGGTCGCTCTCCGATGTTAACTCTTTTTGATTGGAAATAATGTCCGTGCGCCAGCTCCCTCTAGCGGACTGAGGTCGCGCCGAGCGAATTTATTTGTTTTCTCTTCAGATATACATATAACAAACGTGGATATTTCTATGTTTAAGAACTTTGCTTTTATTTTTTTTATTGTATAAGAAGATTATGACAATAAGCGTTCAACGTTTTGAATCGTGATTATCATATTCATTTCTATATGGAAAAATATTTTTTTTTATCTCCCCGAGCGTTTCTCGCCGTGTGTTTTTTCAAACAAATACATTTAGATTGGATAGCATTATTTCATGTGGACTAGAATTTAACAAGTTCGTCTAGAAGCAGCTGTATAACTCGAGTCCACGTCTTGTCCTCCATTACTAATTTATGTTAATCACAATCACGTAATTTGTTGCAATTATTAGGACGAAGAAAACACGTTACTGATGTTGAGCCATACAAACTTAACCTTTACACTGCACTATATTGGGGATTGGATTAATACTTGCATCACTCTAATCTTTTGGACACTAGTAAAAACCGTTACGCCAGCGTTGTTAGTAAAAAAACGTTGAACGAAGGTCTATCAAACTTTTCACTATTGTCAACAAGAGCTTAGCGCTTAGAGCATTTTGGAGCGGCACAAAAGCAGAACGAACGTAGTGACGCGGGCCGGGACAGTCAATATTGGGACACGGCGGTCCGCGCTAAGCCCTGTTCCATAAATAATCCCTCCACAAAGTTATTTTCTCGTTCCGTATCGAAATTTAAAAACGAACCATTTGAATTTTTCATACGCAGGTTATCAATTTTCGCAACTACATTTGAGTCCTTTGTCTCTTTGTCAGCGGTCGCGGGTATCGTGTAGGTCGTCGGTGGACGATTGATAGTATAGATTACGCATAGGTTTAAGCGAAAGAAAACTGTCAAAGGGTCTTCGTTCTTCTTTGTACTAAATAGTATTCAAATTAAAGTAAATAAATAACCAACCACATTTTTGTGCTTACGCAAACAACTCTGTGTTTTCCCGTGCTCACACGCCTCGCACCAATGGCTTTTTAATAACAAAGCGGGCGTCGGGGCGCCGTCATGTTGTTCACAATATAAATGATAATCTCTTAAGCTGTTGTGCTGAAAAGAAAACTTAGTCCTTTTGTGTACTCCCGCGGAACTTTTAGCTATAGAAAAGAAACGAGGCTGGTAATGCCATTGTTCTAGCGCTTGTGTCATTGGCTCTCATGTGACGTGTAGTTTGACTGCTCATTCATAACGTCTCATCATGTAGGAGAACTAATATAACCATACTAGCTTTTGCCCGCAACTCCGCGCAGAAGTAAATATTACAATGCATTCCAATAAACAGTGCACCTCTACAAAATTTTAAGCAAATCGATCAAAGGAATAAAAATTTTCATACAAATTGTCATCCCCTATAGGTGGCATTCCAAAATTCCATTCTTAGTGCTCACTTACGTTATATAAAGAAACTACATGCAAAAATTCAGGATTCTACGTTAGCGGTTTGGGCTGTGCGTTGATCCCTGGGTATCTTTTATACTCGTATACATACATACATTTTTATCATTTATCCATAAACAATTACTTTTAAAAAGAGACCTACGATTTCAGTAGTAGAAAATTTCCAGTTCGATTTCACTATTTAGGACTTGATTCAGATACCCAAGAACATGTCCTATGGTATCAAATCAAATGAACTCGTGTATATTCAGGAGTTCCTGCTATGAAGCTGATACTAGTGTACAGATATTTTAAACTCTATAAGAATATAATAGCGTACGATTAGACCTACATAACGTTACACACTATATTTTGAATACAAATCTTTCGAAATAGACATAGAAGCAACATTTTTTCCTGAAATTAGAAGCCGCCTGGCTTTAGTCTCGGGATTTTTGTTTCATTAAATTTCTCAGTGTTCTCCAACTTGTGATTATTATCTTAAATTTATGAGAGCGAAGCGTAAATAAAGAACAAGGTAATTATTTAGGGCCGAACCTCCAGGCTGCACGGGCGGATGCTAATTCACAAAGAGTATTCTGCGTTTACCTGAAGTAAATTCAAAATTAAGAGCTTGCGTAATTAAGAGTTCATAGTCGGCGAGCGGCGTCCAGCGTATAATTAGCTGGAGGAAGACTGACGAATTGTTTGCTTAGCGCATTAGCCGACTGCCTCGTGTCTAGTGACAATTACGAAGGACAAAGAAAATAGAGCGCTCTCCGGCCAGGAAATTGCCTTCTTTCGCACTGGAGCGGGGCGGTGGAGGGGCGAGGGGGGGGGGAGGGCACGGAAGCGGGGTCAGCAAGCATGTGGCACAGGTTCCACACGAGACAAACATAGGTACGAGATGTAGTGACGTCATTATAACACGTGACTCCGCTGAGCAACCGTGCAGGCATTTTTTTATTAATTTTTGAGTGTACCGTTCCTAGCTTATGTATAAATTTAAACCGTTAAATTAGTTATACTTTAAAAGGGAAGTCATTGCAAAATCTTATTTTAAAGGTTCTAATACGGCAAACATTTTTATTACTCACGGTAATCAAATTACAAGTATTATAACAATCACAAGACGATTCCTTCACTTTGTATGTATAAGTATTACATTCTATCTTACCTACACGTAATTTAATTTACATAAACAGATAGAATTTAATATAATACAATCAAATTCAACAGTTTGTATAAATGAGTGTATTTAAGTAGATTAATTAGTAACATAAATATTCATTGTAATTCTGCTAGATTAATCAATCCGAGAATTAATAATTCAGCATTTAATGTTACTAAATAGCATCGCTCCGACTATTGGCGCGGGCGGCCCCACGCTGGGCGCCAATCATTTGAATGGGTGATTAATTTCGTGAATTTAATAAACGCTCCTAGGCACTGAGTTAAACGTGATAAAACGTCGTTGGTTTTGAAGGTATGTTTAAACGACGTTGGTTTAAAGGTAGAACCTTTTTACGGTTTAACTCCCGAAGCACCAAGTATTCTTGCTTGAAGAATGTAACAAGGAAGACATACTTGACCGAAGTAGTAGTTATCGGTCTAAAGAAGTTCAATTTTATCTTACTACTACCCTCCATGGACGGTAGTGAGCATTTACCATCAGGTGGTGTGTGCTCGTTTGATCCCTTAAAGGTGTAAAAAGTGGATTAATTTCGTGAATTTAATAAAATAAGCTTTCATCTCTGGTAGGATCACTATTCAACATCTCACGATGTATCCCC
>DWTF01000391.1:0-12413 GCA_018250225.1 Udranomia kikkawai
CTTGGAATACCTACTAGTAAACATGTCGAGTTTGGGCTCATTACAATCGTCTTAACATATTCTGTCCATATATCTTGCTGACGCGGAACACAAAGCGTGTTTTTAGTTTTTTAAACTGTTAAATTATTCGCTGTCCGCTTCACGTGAAATGCCCCATATGTTATTTTATTAATTATCTTTTGGATCTCTTGTGACTCATTGCTTTTAAGGATTAAGTTGTAAATTTGGCTTTCTTCTTGTTTCACTCCTCTTCCTTAGTAAACCCATTCAATTTAATGATTGTAGCTTATTGTTGTTCCAAATAATTACTTATTAAAGTTCATGGAGTCGGGTGGGGAGGGTTTTTAAGTTCTAAAGTGTTGGCGAGAATTGAAACATAAAGCTTACCTATTCGAGGTGATTGAATACACTCAAGAGTGGTTAGAGCAAGTGCACTTTGACCGCTGATCACGATCTGCGAGCTGCGCAAGTGGCGAAAGGGCCGCTCTCACCGCTCTCTCCGCCGCGGGCGATACCATCGCTGCACCGCTTGTCGAAAGCCGAACACGAGAAACTATCGCCCGATATGGCGCCGCAGACGTTGTTGCCGAGGAAAAGGAAAGTTCTTTATCGATTAATGGTAATTTCTGCAGTTGCTTGTACCGATTTCTACAGTGTTCAGGAAATTAATGATAAAGGCACCCCGGCAATGTTAAGTCAATTTCAAACAGTCAAAAATGCCTCTTTGAGATTGGAACCCGCTCTGAAGCGGGTGACGGCAATTCTTAATCATCGCGCTCTTCGCTTGGCAGATTGATATCAGTTGTTTACATTTCTTAATGCTTATGTGATTAAATCGCCCACTTATCTCTATTATACTATTTGGATTCACTTCGGCTTACAGCAACACTCTAATTACCAGACCGAGCACGCACAGCTTAGCTCATTGTCACAGCCAGCCGGCAGCATGGAGGGTCTAACCATACTGTGCTATAACTTTTCATCTATTCAATTTTCTAAGGTCTATTAATTGTGAAATTCTTTACCTAGGTAATATTTAGAAATGAAATATTTTGATTGTAGTTTTACAACTAGATCCTGAACATTAATATTTCAAGGTATCATGATAAGCATTATTTATACAAGATGAATTGTCGGATCTACATTGCTGAGAGGAACCTCCATGAACGGATTTAGATGTTTGTGTAATACCTATTGCCTATATTCGTGATTCGAATATTAATACTATGTATCAAGCGTATATGGTACTCGTTACGTTCATTTGAAGGTGATACAATGTTTTGTGTTTCCACTCTGAAAAATTGGCGTGGCAATGGTAGGCACCATTGCCATTCCAATTTTTTCTTTTTGCTATTATGTTTTGGTTTGAAGTAAGAGAGAAAAATTTAACCGAAAGGTTCCAACCCGTTAAGACCGCAGGGTTAGCAACCCATTTATGGTCGACCTAAGAAAGAACGTCTATCCTATCTTGGGTTTATTACGGATATCCATGGGTAGCTGTGACCACTCACTATCAGATGGACTGCATGATCCTTAGGCCTCTTAAAACAGGCATCGGCAAGACTGCACAATTTCTGTCCGTGTATACTGTGATGCGGTTGGACCCGCGAAGGTGTCCCGAGGTGATTGTCTCGCACGCTTATAGCGGCGCGTAGGTCGCAGCGTACGGCGCCGCGCACTAATTGCAGCGCACGCTGACTCATGCAATGAGCTCCTTTATTCTCTTCTCACTCGTATTTTTATTTCGGATCGTTACGAATCATACCGCACTCATTGAGAATATGTTTTGTGTTGGACAATTGTTTTCACAGACAACTAGCTACTAGCGAGTTGACACATTTGAGGTTTTACTTTGAAGACATCACCGCAACAGCCATCCCCGCCTTGCAGCATTGTTCGCTATGCTGTGAGTTGATTTGGAGGCTGTGAGTGAGACATAAGCACTCCAACTTAGTCCATACGACATCTATGGTCACAAGACATGGAGACAAGACGTGATACTGACGAGGAATTATTATTATCTTAGGCTAATAAAAAGCTAGAAAAAACGTCAGGACAGCACTTAAATAAGGACATCTCATTGGTTAATATTAAAATGGTCGTCTTTCGTAGGAATTATGACCATCTTAATAACAACAAGTGTAGACTTGTCTGAACAAAAATATCTGTCGACGCATTAAATGTCTGTTTTTTGTACTTGTCTATATTCTTCTGATAAAATAGATGCACATATTTATAATCTCTAACCTACACTGTATATTTTGAAGTTCCATAAGAAACAAGCTTAGGCCGTTCGTTAGTTTACAATGACACAAGCTTCGAAACCACTAAGTGTGAACACTCGCGAGGCGCGGAGCGGAGTCCACGAATACTCTTTTGAATAAAGTTGTTTGACGCTTTTGAGTTGCAATCGTAGCTTACATAGGGTTGTCACCAAATTCTTTTTTTATGTCTTTCGAAAGTATTAATGACATTTTCCGTATATATATCGTAATCGCATTATATATATTTTTCATGTGTACTAAGATATTTTGCAAGAGTTTTATGATTTGAAAGTTTTATTTCTAATACAACCCCGTGCCCTTTGAAGAGGAATTTAGAAAAGGTGCCTCGACAAATTCGAGGACCGTTTAAAAAAGTCTCGTCTCAACAACAAAAAATCGACGCAGTATATACCTTCCGCGAGATCTTGTTTCTAATTAAAGAATTTACGATGCAAAATATATTAGATCTCGTAAATGCAGTTCCTACGATCAAAAAACGGGTCTTATTTGTTTCAAAAAGTCTTGTGTAAAGAATTTTTTCGTGAACCCTTTTACATTGAGTCATCATACAGCGGCGCGAAGAACGACACACAAAGAGTCTTACCCCACTCTCAACTCAACACTTCAGTACAACTCCCAACTTAGCACTCAGTACAATAACGCTACTTAAACAACATTACCGCAGCTGTTGCATTCGCTATTTTTACTTTCACCTACATCAGCCACTGCTACTTTGGCTCCAGGTCGACTTTGTTTTGACTAACGTAAAAAATAACTATTCAGTCATTAAAAATGTACTTGCTAAGGCTTTCCGAGGACTAAGATGGTCAGCGTCTGTGTAGATATCAGAAATACATTCTCAATATTGATACATTTTTTGTTTTGATAATAAAAATGTCTTGAGTAAGGCGATATAGATGAAATAAAAAAAGTTTTATTGAAAACTTTCTCGGCTGTTTAATACAATATATATCGGGTTAAAAAAGAATAAACCGTGAAGCGTATACCGCTACTAGACATCAGAATTGATAGTACTGAATTACGATTCAAACGACAGTTTATTAGAATTTACACATATAATATTACAAACTAGTAAATATGTAGGTATTTTTTAGTGAATCGAATGATATTCACGTTTTTTATGTTCCTCAATCTTCTATCACCACATCAGATTTTAAAGTAGGTACAAGAGCGAGATCTATGGAATATGTGTTGTCAAAACAAAAGTTTCAGTAAGCAACAATCTCGGAAGTAGGGCGGTAGGGCGCGGCTTGCGAATTTTACGATTCGCTTTACGTCACATATTATTTTGAAGCTGATCCTTCGAGATTTATGACGGCTTCGTTTACGTGCAGAATTAGTTCAATACTTTGTATTGTACAGAGTAAATATCGTCTGAAAATAAATATTGAGTGTTCTAGATTCTTATTTCTCAATAATAAAACAAAAGGAATAGGTAAATCAAAAATGCAATCTTCCACGTTTTAGTAAATCTTGTTTTAAATGTTCAGTTTCAAAAACATATTAACGTTTTAGTTCTCTATACAGACCGAGTAATTGTTATGATCCTGCTCTCTCCAATACCAATAGAGTAATGTACCCTATTACTAAAGCTATATTAGATATATTCGAAGCAGTGACTTTTATTGTATCTTAATTTAATTCATTCGTTTTTGCTATGTAGCATAGACGATTCACAGCAATCCTAACGACTAAGAACGTTAATGATAAAATATCGTTAGTGCTGGCCGTACAGATTAACTACGTGCACGTAAAAAAGTAAACAAGTACAAATAATGTTGAGGATATGTGAGAGGTGAGAGGCGAGAGGTGAGAGGTGATCCAATAAATATTAAACACGCGTGAGTATGTTATTCGATTACCGTCGGCCGCGTTCCTCTCTGTCTACGAAGCCGCTTACGACTTAATAATTCACCACTCAATATTCTTATGGAGCTTTTTTATATCTTCTCGCTGTTGGGTTCTTCTTGTGTTATGTTTTTGTAGCATAATTTTGTTTTGCATTGTTTTCTATAATACGTGCCGGGAGAAGATACATATCTATGGGCATTTCTGGTTTTGTTACATTTAGAAATACAATAATAATTATAATTAGGTACGTAATTCAATGCGTAATGCTAAGTTTCAATATACTTAATAATAAAAAAATACAATTAATATTGAACAAGCATTTAGCGCATCCTTAAATAAAATTATCCTCGTTAAACTCTGTGAACGCAATTATTATTAGTATAATTTGCAACAGAATGTAACTTTCACAACGTTTTCACATCGTGAAATACGATTATTGATACTGATTTCTCATTTATTACTGTTATCAATAAACAGAAACCAAGTATACCCGGACTTTCATATTTATTTATGTTGTAAAACTTTGAGAGGTTCTTTTAACATTTCTCTGAAAATATATATATCAGAAAAATCTCAAAAAGAAGAATTAAAATTTGGTAACATTATCTGATCATCCATACCACGTGACGAGTCACAGGTCTCGTCACTGTCACGCACGTCACGCACGTCAGTGTCACGGCGCAGGGGCGGCAAATGCGGTGAGCACGTGAACGCAAAAATCACACCATTAGCCGTGACTATAGGTAGTGATGCAATTACTGAAAACATAAAGCCCAACTACCTGTACACTTTCACCTTCTAACATTTGGTTTAGATTACTTATATTTCAAACCGTTTCTCTTTCAAATACTGTATCTCATTGTTGGTTCTTATAATCAGAAAGTCTAAGGTTGTATTTTTGTCTAGTCTAGCGATTCAGGAAAATGAATTAATCTGCTAAGCAACTATGTATAATAACGCTTTGTTTTAATTGGTTGATCTGCGTATTTCAAAAGAATGGATATAAAATCTTATGTTTAGAATTTTTTCCCAACTTGAATGTACATTTCTGCTATAGCATCTTTGATTAGTATCAGTATAAGATAATTTAAGAAGCTATAGTATAACAGCTGTCCTTTCCTATAAAACCATTTAACTGTTGGCACTGCGATTACGCAACCTAACGCTGTAAATCAAACTGTGCAGTGTCCCGTTCTTCATTTCCTCGCGTCGACGTGTAATTTGAGTATCAAATGTGTAGCGACAGATGTGATTTACGAGTGAGCGCCGGTCGCCGCGCGGCGCAGCGGCACCAGCGACCCCAGTGTTGGTGGAGGGGTTCTGTTGCCATTGAGACATGCACAATTGCAGTTTGAACGTAGCTACTTGATTACTCTTAACAACACTTATTTAAAAATAAAGAGTAGTCGAATGTTGGGTTTGTTGTTAAGGCATAAGAAAATAAACACAATATAAATAAATGATTGGTATTTACAGTCACCACAATACATAAATTGCTTTAAGGATTGATTGTTATGTTATTACTTTGGTAAATTGAAAACATGAATAGATTAGATGACATAAGATAAGGAAGAAAAGACGACAACAGTTTTTGCGTTAGGGCCTTACTTATATGTACTATACCTGGTAATATTGTTATACACTTCTCCTTTAACTGTAAGGGCTTAAATTAAAAACATTCTTTAAATTGCAGATCGTAGACTGTATTTAAATATTCGATACAGCCGCCACATGTTGTTTATGGTTAATCTAAGTTTATTGGTTCTTTCCCCAGAGATCTATAACCTAAAATTATATCAACTTTATTTTATGATCCCGTATTGCGACGCTGCTTTTTAAGGAAATTAACGCTCACTCATGCATTTTGGCAAAGCGAACCGAAACTTGATTTAACAATATATATCCTGGTGTTCGCGTAGTTTCCCGCGTTGCCCGCGGACACGCCAGGACCAACCCTCAGGACTGCGATGGCGGGATAATTCGTAAATTCATTAAAATTCAAGCGGTGAAGGCGCGGTGCCAATACCAGACACACTCTCTGTTCAACCCTTGTTTAACTTCCAACCCCCGTTACGAGGGTCGCACATTATTGTGCTTTGTTGAATGCAATAAATTAATTCACACTTTTAATAAAGAATGGCACTCTTTTAAGGTCACTGGTCACATGTGACGGACAGTATTTATAAATGGCAGAAAGTTTTTATAATATTCTATAGACTAATAAATAATCATAGTTTTGTCTCGTATTTTCCTTCTACTGAAGATCGTACTTTCATTGAATATTAAAAAATGGCAAGGCGTGCATCCTCTGAGATTAGTCTAATATCTCCGCGGCACGTGTCTGACTCCTATAACGGGTCAACCCCTACCCTAATGCTGTCATAGATCGATTCTACTTAACAACTATCTATACTTATATGGAAGTCCTGATCTGGTCATAAACACACGTAATATAATATTGTGTGTCTTATTATACATTATATTATTTACAGCCAGGTAACAATAATAAGCTGCTAATGTTAACCAATTAATACATTAACGCATCAGCTGCACAAAACATTTGCATTTGCACTAGTCTTCTTTAAATGATTACTTTTATGATAACTACTATTTCACGGCATGTATACCGGTAATCAGGTAGATATTTATAGGATTTTTCGGCCATTCGATAAATAATTTTAGAAGCTGCTTTGCAGCGTAAAAGCAACCCCAATGTAGCGTCGAAATGGTGAATTCATGGTAGATTAGCTTAATCTCTCTGTAACGTCAACGGGGATGAGCCGCCCCGCAATGATCACAACTGCACACCCTCATGCACTTTCGGCACCCCGCCGCATACAGATAAGCCGTTTGCATCCCGTTTTACATTCAAATTGAATCCACTCAATGAGGCGTAACAAATGCTTTGTATTTCTCTGGAATAGAGCTAGCGTAGATAAAAAAAAGAATCAGGAAGTTTGCGAGATTTAAAGTTATTTTTGTTTTTTGCACACGTATCTATAGAATGAATAGAATTAATTAAGTAAATAGGAAGTACTCACCTACGGAAAGAAACAATGTACACACACACACACACACACACACACACACAACACACACTACTACTACTACACTACATTTTGAAAGAGACACAATGTAATCATAGCATATCTATTAATGGCATATATTAATATTTTTACAAATTTTTCTTTTAATTGAACAGTTTTGCGGTTTTCTATCAATAATCAAAGTATTGTGGCTTTACAGATCTGGTAATACGGCGACACTGTTTCCTCCTCGGCCCCGGCAGTCGCGTTGTATCTGTATAAGGAATAATTCCTACAAAATAAATTGTTATAGTTTATAGTTTGGATTTTTTTATAAAATGGATACTATAAGAATTCAAAACGTAGTCTTTAAATATGTTTCGATTAAACTATACCACATACGACTTCAGATGACGACAACGAGTTTATGTTATGAGCACCTATTAGTAATTTATTATACGACGCTATACATTTATCATTTGAGATAAACGTATCTCCTAGCATGCGAACAGCGAAAAGCCATGAGAATAAATATAGCAATAAACAAGTGAAACGATGCGAATATAAAAAGAACGCTTCGCAATACGGTTCATGGGGGACTCATGGTGGAATCATGGCAGATTAGTTTAATCTCCGGTACACACGTGCGTCCCCACGCAAATGCATCCAGCCTCACACGATGCCTTCGATACCCGGCGCAGATAAACTCAACCCATCTATTTTAGATTTCAATTAAATCCCACCCCTTTCTCATTTAGAGGCGTAATAAAAGCCCGAGATACGCAGTAGGGAAATTCAAAGTTTAATATAACAAAAGTTTGAGTTATTCGATTCATTCATGCCTACTATTTAAGGGAAAGTAATTATTGCTTTTGTACTAAACAAGCAAATGTTCGTATGTTGTTCATACTTTGAAGCAGCCGCAAGCGACAGTGCTCCGTAGTCCACGTATCAAAATCTATATGAGTTTAGAACTAGACTAACTAGACTATTACAAGTACATAGTTTCAGAGGTCGTTCGTCGTCGCTTGACTCTCGCAAGTTTCCACATTGTTGGAGCATGTATCCACGCCGAGGAAGTTTCACTGAACTGCCAAGTCACGGCACGCCATTGCTGAAAGTTTACACGCATTTCAAATTCAGCGGTCGGGATCATTAGTTAGCAAATGTCGATATTTTAATATAGTAATATTATTAACCTTATCCCACGCATAATCCTAAACCCTGGGACCCGGTTCAGAACCTTTATCATTAAGTTGTTTGCGTGTTTTGCGAACTTTGCTTTTGTTTAATAATTTTGCCACAGTTTTACTCTCGATATGTGACTGCAATCAACAGTATCGTAGTAACGGCGCCAACATGCATGATAGATTTAGTTCATTTTAGTGCTAGTAAATAAAATCTATTTATAGAGGACACACATTAGCTGCCCGATAGCGGCTCGTCATAAAGCATGGCCGCAGCTTATCACAATTGAAACAATATTATATTTATCGACAAACATTGTAAGTTATGCGATTTTTAATGAATATATCACGGTAAAATTTTGCAAAGCACTTTTGAAGCCCAGTTTAGTATGAGAGTGAACAAGTAACAAATTAAGGTAATAACAATACAGAAATGGCATGATTTTGCAGTGATAGTAGCATTCCCAAGTCATTATCTCGAACTTGTTAATTATAAAACTAAAAAAGGATAGATCATTCCGTTGTTTTATCACACTGTGAAATAATACTGGAGATATCTACCTATACAACATCTACTTATTGAGCTCAATCCTGTCACTTGAACTAACTATATAATAACAATAAATAACATAGATAAAGCTGTGGGCAACACGAAGACAATTTACTTCCTAGCGCCGATTTGTAGCCATGTAGGCGTTAATGATTTCTTCGATTTATAGAGGTCAAAGATCACATATATACGTACTACGAATAAAGTGCCTTCCTTCGGTTTCACGATAAATTTAGTCTTTATTGGTTTTAAATTACTCATTATTCATTATAGAAGCTTACGATTTACGATATAAAAGTATAATTTTGTGGACCTCTTTAGGAGTTGGTGGAATCGCCTAAATATTGCACACTAATCATCGAGTGTTGTCGAAGAATAAACAAACAATCTGAAGACGTCCGACAGGCTGAAGAAATATTATTCTTGCAAAACCGCAAAGGAACCGCATAGCGTTAGGATAGGAGTGACCCATGCCGCGGCCCTACTAGTGGTTGGAGGATTCCTAGCAGGTATTTGTGTGTATGTTTGAACATTTTATATGTGGCCTTATCAAGTTTCTGTTAGTGTTGACAATTTTTCAATGTCACAAAAATGATAGAAAAATAAAATACTTATTGCGAATAGATGTATATACGAGTACATATATACATATAACTGATAGAGCGAATTGAAAGCAAACATTTTTTATTTAAATACTTTATACACTATCTTTAGAGCTTTGGAATACTAATGTTAAAAGGTTAATATCATGCAGAAATATCAATATAAAATGCCATAAAACGTCATTTTCTCTAAAGATATTAAATTTAAGAATTAAAATTTAATATCTTTAGAGAAAATGACGTTGAATTCCCGCAAAATAATGTTGTTAAATAAATAATTAAATAAACTTTTCGCTGTGCACAGATAAATATCTTAAAAACTATTTGAATAAATTAACTGTAATAAGTATTTTGTCTTAGATCCCTCAGGGATTGCATTTTAGTAATACGTCGAGCAAATTGAATACCATACCTGGTATTCAATTTGCCTGAATATTAAAAATTCCTCATAACATGGTTTTTAATCTTATCTTAATATTGCCTCAAATCTGTTATACTATAAAGATAGTTTATGATTTTTTCGTCTAAGATGGTTTAAGTCTTAAGACGCGGGCGGAGGCAAACATTAATTGTTTCAAACTGTATTATACTGCTACTTCTTACTGATTTAACCGCGGAGTCCCGAGGGCTCTCACAGTTCCAATTACAGTCCCTATTTGCACCGATCGTACTGTATTTGGTATTAAAATGGTTTCGGCGAAAATAATTGAATCATACTTGAGAAGATTGTTTCACATTAAAGGGTCGCTGAACCCAGTTCAATTAATTCAATCCTAACACCGATCTGTAGCGTTTATAAAAATCAAATAGTTTTATAAACAACTGTTACTTAGATTTGTTTATGAAATAACGATTTTGAATAATGTTTTGATTTGAAATCTGTTCAAATCAAAACATTATTCAAAAACGTCGGTTACATTGAAGATGATAATAATTATCTGATTATTATCATATTTTTTAACAAAATTGGTGAACAATGTCTTTAAAACATTACTTTGTATTTTTAATTGTTTTTCCGATTTCAAGTTAAGTTAATTCGATATTTTAGATGACAGAATTAATTAAAAGTAAATTTCTATAATTGAACGCTGTAATTTTCAACAATTCAATACTGAATTCATTAATAAAATATGAATAAAACAAACGGAAGACGTCGGTTACATTGAAGAACTTTTATGAATATCTGTATGAATGTTTTATTAATGGATCTCGGACATTTGTTACGTCGTGACGAGGGTTGAGGGTCCGCGGAGGATACAAAGCTTGTTACAAGTAACAGAAAACACAGTTTAATACCTATTTCATTATCTTATTATTAAATATCATACTCATTTCGTCTCTTTAGCTATTTCATCAAGTTACCTGCTGTGAAGAGCATTTCATATACGTTAGGTGCTTGTTATTATGATATTGTAAACAATCTTGACAAGATTTTATCCCAAGAGGTAAATGTAACACATAAATTCCTACTCTTGTTGTATGAATATCGGATGAGAAGAATGAGGGTTTGAATATTAGACTTTAATACTTGAGCTCTCGATCCAAGGAAATCTTATATTTATTACTTTATAAATCGTCAACCCGTTTGACCTGAAGAAAAATAATCTTTTCTTCTGAAAGTGCAATTGTTGTTGTCTCTAGCGGCTTTTACAGCTCCACAAGATTTTGGTGGCAAGCCGTGACAGAAAAAGACAATTATTTTCTCCTGTGAGGTTTGGACCTCGGCTTTGTTCAGTCGCTGTAGCGGGGGGCGTAAGTGGAATTCGGTCGTCACCCCCGCATGACGACCGAATTACCGTGTGGAGGGCCTAGTAGCCGCCGTCGGCAATGCTCTGTGCTGTGATGTTTGTGATCCTCGTGGCGGCCGTCGTCTGAATAGTCCAGGATAGTCTGGATAGTAGTAGTAGTTTCGTGCGTGTTCGGATGTACTTGACACATTGACAATTAGGTGGTTTGAATGGGTTCTAGCCGTATGCAATTAGATCTTTGGAAAGATGCTTCATGTATATGTGAGCGATGGTGGGTAACTCAAGATCTCGGTGCAAATCTATGGCACAGTCGGGTGAAAAGGTATTGTTTTAATATGAAATGGAAGGACTATATTATGGTCCAAATAACTGATGTGGTGGCATTTCTAAATAGACTACTCTGGACTAAACACTTTGCATGTTTATTTACATAGTGCGAAGTGTAAATGCCCTCTCCAGCCATCTGGCGAGTGTCGCTCGCTGTACTGGAGTAGGGCATTTGTCTGTCTGCTGGTTCCGTATTTATTGCCTGAGGGTACTGTTAATAGCCCCCGCTAGTGCTAGTGCGTGGTCAATAAACAATCTTGTTTTGAATTAAACAAATTGAATTGATTCGATGGGGTTTGTTACTCTTTAAATTATTTGTTATTTATATTTGTTACTTTATATTTGTTATTTTATTGTTATTTTATATTTGTTACTCTTTAAATGTGGGATATTCATACTTTTGAAAAATATGAAGTAAGTATAATAATGACTTACTTCATATTTCTCAAAAGTCTTCACTTCAAAAGTCGTAGCATCAACAACATTTGTTGGGATTGATGTAGAGAGGCTGCCTGCAAGAGGTGATGCGCTAATTTAAATTAATCCTGTATAGAAGTCATGTGCAGCGAAGTTTCGGAAATAATGCGTTTAATACTATATAAATAACAAGATGCGATCGATTCTTAGTTGTAACACAGAATTTGTTAGGAATGAGCTCATTTCCTGTACATCTGAGGCAGGCCATGTGGCTGATGCGGCGGAACACTGCACACCCTACTGAGATATTACACTCGTTCAGATGTAATCAAATATCAAACGTGCTAAAATTGATACAATATATCTGTGCCCACTCGTTTGTATCGATGTTTATGAGAATAAGGAACTTGTTTTGATATA
>DWTF01000392.1:0-12412 GCA_018250225.1 Udranomia kikkawai
CATGATTACCGGGCCGTTATACAAAAATCCTTTTGAATAATTCACTAGCAGTTCACACATAGTATCACATACCATGATGACAATATTATGCGGTCATTCGTCTGTGTTAATTATATCCCCAGAGTAGTTAAGCTAGTCCAAATTATAATAATAAATTGTCACGTTTATATTTGAGAAATAGTTTTCAATTCGACGGCTAAATCTAACGTCCTCGTAGTAGTAACACAAGCTCAGTGTAATGTGGTCTTATAGACCCCTGTGACCATAAACGTATTTCATACCTGTAGTATAGTTTCAAATCAACCGGTTCACAATGAACAATGAAAACTCTCTAAGGGAGATATGGTAGTGATTTTACTGAACCCGAATCACTCCAGTCCACTCATAAGTTCGCTTTCTTTTCCTGCCTACAGGCCAGTAGCCGCTGTAGTTCCGGAAAAGGCTATATCGTAAGTATAATTAGAATATTCCTCATTACTTCCAGTACATGGCCTACTTATACTTAACCTATCTCGGTTTCCTTGTACGTGGTTAACTTTTTCAAACTTGCATGATTTCGTTACTCCGCTTTGAGCTTCTCTTCTAGTATATATATTACACTTTTCTCTTGTTATCATAAAGTTTCATTAGCTTGTAGAACATTTTTAAATCAATTAGCGTAAAAGTTTTAAGTAGATGTATTAATAGAATCTTATTTTAGAGCTGTAATAAAAAGTGTAATACTTAGTGTGCAATATGCTCGTAACATCACATGGTGGTTAAATTATTCATAAAATTGATATAACATATTCCATAAAACTCAAAACATCGTCTCGCAGACATCATACGTACAACACACTATAAACACCGCATTATGTATTCTCGTCGCAACAGTTTATCGTAGGCCACTACAAAAGTTATTTAAACGTGAAAGCTATAATTTTCGATTACTCGGTGCAAATTTACCCCGATCACGCAACACACATAGTCCCTGTTCGATATTCGGCGCGTATCGCACCTAAATCACGAGATTTGTCGAGGCGGTGCCGCTCCGTACTACATAACATTACCTGTGCCCGCCCTGAATACTTCATGCTCTGTATTTATTTGAAATTGTAATACCAATCTCCGGCTGATCCCTTGTTGTTTCCCCCCGGCGCGAACTTACCTCGTAAATTTTGTACGGATTATTTGTCAATATGCCACGGTGATAGCCTTTTTTCCCTTCATTGGACCCTTTAAGATTCTCAAGATTTGTTGGGTTATTTAGTGAATAAGGGCAACCTTATTTTATCAAGGTGTTGGCGTGAATGTTTGAATCCATTATGTATTAGAACCTTCCTAACTTTATCTACTAAGTATCATGGCGTTTTACTATACATACGAGGAGTTGGCAACGGTACAAATGAGACGATATGAATAAATATCATATCTTCTTATTTCTATGACCGATTAGAGTAATTATTAAAAAAATATTTATCTATAATACTAACTTAAAGTACTCATTATTTGTCGCTTAATATATTTGACTGTTTGCAGATGGTAGACGATGTAATTAGTAAAGATCTATCAGTCAAGGGCATTGAATTTATATACTAGTCAATTACTTGCACGCATCGTATGCCCATGTTGGTCTTATATGCATGGAATTTGCTTCTCATTAGACGTATGTGTGTACTAATATATTATTTTCTTCTTTTACAGTGTGATAGTGAAGGCGACGACGACAAGGCAAGTGCTCATTTATTTACGTTTTTGAAATACGATTTAAACTTTTTGACGCTTTAATATTTACGAAATGAGAAAATTAATTTAGGTCTCCGCCGAGTCCGCAAAAGTTGGAAAAGTTTTGGAAGGTTATGAAGTAAATATCCGTGTAATGTGACGAAGTTGCTCGGGCTGTGTTAATTACGAAAGTGGGAAAGTCACTTGTGGTGATGATAAATTTCTTTTGATGAAAAGTTTTGTTTACATCTGAGTAACAATAGGTACCTTAATATCGGTGGAGCACGGTTGATTTCGCTTTGAACGGATATGGACAAACCTCTTTCTGTTTATTCGCCTTTTCAAAATGAATTTTACAGGGTAATTATTTTGAAAATATCATTGAAACTCTACTGGACTGGACGCGTTTCTAGATATGAACGATTAAAATTTCTTTCTATCAGCGCACGTTTGTCACGGATCGAAATAGCGCGTCTCGCGTATAAATTAGTCGGAAAGGTCAGAGTCATCAAGTAAGCGTACAGTCGAGGGGTAATAGCGAGTCGCTTTGTGCGGACGGTGCCCGCTGTAGGGGCTTAACTAACTCGTCAACAGGTTGTGAAATGCGAGTCAAAAGCTGCTAGAGTCGAGCCGTGGAGCTCGCAGCGCGTCGACGTAGCTACCAAAGGGCGCTGATTACGTTCCGCCGCTCTGTTTCGTAATTACAAGATTGGAGCTGACGCGAAGTGCCCGTAATTAAATACATTATGCTATGCGTCAAGTGGGCACGTCAGCTCCGCTCAAACGCCGGGATCGCGGCGTCGCGCTATGCAATAACTATATTAACCGTTTGAGTTGCGAATTCTCGTTGCTCGTGTTATCTTTGTGCTGTTACGTTTAACATGTATCCGTTAAGTTCTAAGCTCGTATGACAAAATGTGAATCTAGTATTAGCATTAGACTAGTATTAGATGAATAGAAAGACTGCGTCGTAGATGCTTTCATAATCAAAGTTATAGATTTCCATATCAATATGATTTCAATAAGTAAACGTACGTGGACCCTAGAAGTGGTAAAACGTGTTTCTTTGGTCCTAATCTCAGTCACTGTTCTACTTTAAACGCTTAGAGATACGAACATTACTTACCTCAAGCAAATTGAAGACAATTTTAACAATAGCAGCACTTATTCTCTCTCAGAATCATCCGCGCTCCCTCTTTTCTTAATCGAATTACGTTTGCTCGCTTCGCTGCCGTAACGCTTTCCTTGTACAAACCCACCCTTTTTCTTACACAGAGTTCCGAGACTCAAACAAGACAATGTTTGTTCGATCCCTCCGATATTATAGCTTTAATATTTGATCAATTCGGCTTTGTTGTCAGTCCAAAAACCGATACCTTTGTTTATAATTGTTGGCAAGTATTCTCGGTTCGCTCGATCCAACTCCCCCTATTAATTTGTTATTATATTAGTCCGCTTCGCAAATGAACCCCGTCGGTATCTTGCGAAGTTTCTACTGCAAACTCTCAAACAAGAAGATATACATACATAGATGTAAGTATAACATTTTAGATTGTAAATGTTGTAACAAAGCGGTAAGAAATTATTATTTTAATTTTAAGGCAAATAAGCGTTCTTACTAAAATAAAACCCGAATTAGCATAATATGACGTGTCAAAGAACGTAAACCCAAAAATACAGAGATATCATGAAATTATGTTTCTTGTTTTGAGCCCTTATTAATATATCTTGAAGTATCTTTATTCAAAAGTATTTTTAATTTAACGCTAATTAATTCAAGTAGTAAAATTTTTAAACAAACCAATGCGAGTATTGTTTAATTATTTCAAACTCGTCCGCAGTTTGAAGTTCTCATTGTAAACGAGATTGTTAATTTAATTACTTTTGCTTGCTTCGCTTCACAACTTTGTCGACACACTTATATTACTTGTAACACCAATTTATACGTGCACTGTTTGAACAGTGGAAACTTGTGAAAACTAAGTTTCTATTTCGAAACAAAGAATTACAAGTTTTATTAAGTGAAACATAGGCGTTCTTTAGGAGCGGCGGAAAAACGTATCGGTTTTACGATTTTTGTAACACTTCCGTTACAAAAATCGTAAAACCGATACGTTTTTCCGTTGAGTTACGGAAGTGACGCGTGAGTGTGCCAGTATAGGTATATATTTTTTAAGTAACGGAACATTAGAGCTCTTTATGAGTGATTACATCTATTTTAGTAGTAATCCAGTATCACTACAGTCTTCATTAGCTTGGATTTAAGTCAGAAGGTTTATTTCTAAAGGATGTTAAAGGGTATTATTATCTAGTTCACATAGATGTATTTACTTACATAGGGATCCTAAATAACAAAAGACTAATGTAGCGTGCCTAACGAGATTCAATATTGGAACAATAACTCTACGGGGTCGGGGTTAGTGCAAGAGTGGAACATCCGTTTTGTAAGTGAAACATAATAGAATTGAAAGTTGAGTGGTCCAATAAAGCCGGTAAATGGATATCTGAGAAGGAAATCAGTTTGAGCGCCGCTGTTGTGCCGTGTCGATTAATTAAATTATCCCAAGAGAGGTCGACCGTCGGCGCTGCAGGGCGGATTGCTCGTGGTAACACGTACACTTGCAGGAGACTGGCTGGGTTACTGTAGACTGTGGGCTTAGGGCGACACCACAAACGTCAGCATTAATTCGCAATGAATAGACAGAATGGAAATATGTTCTAGTTAATTTGATAGGTAGTCGTCGTATCTTATATGTCAGGGGAATATGTGCGAGTGCATACGATATTTGCAGGTAGCCGGTTTATGATTTAAAGAATGAGGCATTTGGTACTGCGTTGCCATCAAACAAATATTATGGGTATGAAAATAATACTCTGTCTAACAGCATTCGACCAATTTGTCGATTAAGCCCTAAGCATCATCCATATGTGCTCTACATTGGCAGTTTCAACAATTTTTTCTTTACATGTAAATCGTGCTTAAATTGTAAACGCTTATGATATGTACCTGCAAGCAACTGAACGGCAAACCGTGTAACTAGGCAATGCGACGGAATGTAAACATTAACATTAGAGAGGTAGAATAGACCTAATTTAATATCATAGACTTATGAATCACGATGTGTCTTATGTCAGTTCAAATCTTCGTCCGAGTAAATGCGTATAGACGCTGACACGTGTGATTTCTCCTTTAGGGATACCACTCACTGTACCGGATTAGGTCAGCATCGTAAATGTACCTACGCGGATTCAAATGGGACGTCCGGACCGCTTTCGAAACTGTATACGTATGGAGATCTCTACATTACGTATGGTGATACCTCGTATTGGACTCCCATAACCTTATTACGTTTAGGGAAATTTAACAGGAATTTAGCGTTTTGCATTATGTGTAAAGTAACATTAGATAAAGCTTTACCTTGTTCATGCATTGACTTGTTTCCTTTGGGATTCTAAGAGACAACTAAGATATTTATGTTGGTCTGGGTATGTCTTATTATTTGTTCATATATGAGCATACAACCCGACATCTTTATTCAATTTCGTGTGTCGACAGAGCTTAGGCATATAGATTTGTGGCTTTATAACTTTACAGCTATCACATTTTGAAATAAAAACAAATTTATATTTAATTGTTTTCATTATACACGTGCTCGGAATAACAACGCTGCTTTAATGAGAATAATGCAAAGGTGCGAGAACGTAGTTGTGTCCCGGAGATTATATTACACCGCCGGCAACACTTCGGCGAGAGTGCGCCACTAACTCGATCCGATTCAACTTGCGCTATTTACACTCCGGGCTTCAATTATGCCTCCACTTTGATATGCAAATCCGCTCGCTTTTGGGTAATTACGTGTACCCCGAGTATCGTGCAAGCGCCAATTCGTACTCAAGTTAATATGTTTGATTCTTCCCGTTCGCTCGATGTCGTGTTCAAGTTTGGGGAAGTTTTTAGTTTGAACTCGACAGGGGTAGCTATGTTGATAAAATTGAAAAAGAACTGTTTGTTCGTTTAGACCTAAAAAAAGTGTGTAAGATTAAGCTCGCACGATCGCTACAAGTTCAAAAAAGTAATAACGCGGAAGAACAAAGAAATAACCGTTTTTTTTACATAAATAAAATGATGTAAATAGATTCCGTCAATTGAGTCAGTCGGTTTTCTGTATTGGTTTATTTTTGTTACGATTTTACAATGCGTATTTATAACGTTTAAATATATTAAAAGGTCTACCGATTTATTATCGGTACAAAGTATATAAACATAGCTCAATCACAAAAGTTTGATCCAATCCATCGATGCGAGAAACTTGGGAAAATATAAAGTCATACTTCCGACAAGCTCCGTAAGATACGGCACAGCGCTAACAACACGTTCATATCACTGCAATCTCTATTTACACAGTTAACTCAGTTATAAGTACACTAGTAACGGAAGCGTGCAACTGGCAACGGAGTCGGCCCCTGCCCGGCTACTGCCTATCTATCGGTACAGCGTGTTTGCACATTTCGTGAAATTGAGTATTTTTGAAGTGACATTTTGATTCCGAGAAACCGACTATTTTTGAAGTGACACATTCTTCAATCAGATACGCGTAAGCGTGAAGTATAAGTTGATTATTAAATTCGTAACGTGTTTTCTTTTCGCTTAGTTAATACAGATACTTTGGTTTTAATTAACGCAATGGTGACGCTATCGGCTACATTCAGGGAGTAATTAAATTTTTAGTCTCAAGTATTCCATGGCATGTATACAAGTTGGGCGTGTAAAAATCGTACTAACATGGAGAATTCTCTCATGAAATGTCTCATCCCTATAACTACATTTCACAGTTGACAATCCCGTACAAGCTGGCTTAATCGGAAATGACAAATCCTAACTCCGGCACGTATCTGTCCAATCTCCCCGGACACTAGTCTGTTATTAGCTCAGCGCTAACAGGAGATACTAGCAGTAGTAGTAGCTTATCGCGTTACTGTCCAACTGTTGACCGTTGGAGACCTACTTACTTGCTAGATGTTGACCACATTGATGTTAGACTCCCCATGCTTTATATATTATCGTAGTGACTACCTACTTGTATTGTATCAAAGTTTGTTTCATCTATATTTGTATCAAAATGTACACGTGGTTTACTCAAAACCTTAAAAAAGATAGCTTACGATATAGCTCTAAATATGGGAAAATATTTTCCTGACCTAGGGATAGATAACAACATTTTACTCGCAACATCGCGTCGAGGATTAATAACTACATTATTTTATAGAATTAAACTATGTAGCTTCAGCAAAGTAAAAATAAAACGCAACGTGAGTTCCGTTTCAACGTATAAATCTCATCATCATTTATTAGACGGCGTATCACTTCTAGTCGATTAGACCTGCCGGCTGGCTCGAACACAATCTCGGCTCACGGAGGCATAAGGGGAGATTTGACGCCCATTAATAAGATACTGAATATGGATCAGCCGTCTTTTTACGGCCTTTACATATTCATTTTCTTAACCTTACGCGTCGGATCCTTATTTTTTATCGTGTAACAAACAATCAGGCATGTCTCTTAGTGTTAAGTAGATACATTCACAGACATTCCCATCGAAGACGTATGATTTTATTTGTGGTCGTAAGTAAAATTGCGTTCCTACTCTTAAAGACAGAAACTGTCTTGCGTTTGGCAGCCTTCACAAATTATTATATGGCGAATTGGAGGCGGCGATATTAACTCCCCGTTGGAATGATGTTAGTTCTCCTATCTGGCAAATTAGCTAACAATACTAAATTATCGTACCTATATAAATTATTGAATATTTTGTTTTGCATACCTTTTAAAATAAACAGATTGTTTAATCCTAGCGACACTTTAAATACCTTTACAAATTTAAAGTGAAGCCGCATTGAAAGAAATATTTGCTGTTCCAGCGGGCGCCTCTTGGCAGGATTTACCTTACGCAAACCTGCCTCGGTTAATTGAAAGAGCTTCTTTCATTTAGTGTAATATTTTATGGCGCGGAGTCTGGCGCGGCGCGGTGGGAGTTCGCGGTTTCACTCTTACACGGAATATTTCGACTGTAGCACTCTTTCCAGTCACGGGCGCTTAAGACTTTTTGCCAGTATACATACCGACCAGAAAATAATTTAATCTCCCGCGGAGAATCGAAATATAAATTTGTTTTCAACATTATCTTAATCGTAAGCCGTCGCTTTTTACGTGAAATCATTTCACTGAACAATCCTTACGTAGATTTTATAGATGTTCGAAACAATGATTGTTAACGATATTTTGATACGTCTTACACAAATGTTTATCTCTGGAAAAATATAAGGTTAAGAGCAAGAAAATTATTATCAATACGCAGAAACACCAGAAAATTGTTTTATTACATTACACGGTAAATATTTATTGTTACAGTCCAATAATATCAGTAACAGATACCGTCGTCGACATAATTCTCAATGTCGGGCCGGCAACACGAGCGCAATAACAAGTAATAAACCTCGGTAGTAAGGGCGTGTTATAATTAGCGTTAAAGTCGGAGGGTTGATTTTGCGGCGTACCGACATAAGCCGCAATAAATCGCACCCACGACGGTGGTGTGGCGGCGCTGCGGCTCGCAAGATAAGGGTCATCGCGACACAATTAACCACCACTACATTACTACGCCGACGATCCACCGAACAACGCCGCGTCCACACCGCCTCGTACGAACGTACCGACAACACAGTTCCCGCTTTACGATTGTCTTATTGCTCCTCTTATCCGTAATCTCCATCGCACCACCAACCAACCACATCTGGATTATTTTCGTTTCATAGCTTTCGTTATTATTACGACATTTACAAGTTACGATAAACTATGTACCCAACTGCGTGATTAACATAATGTTTCTGGAATGTTCCACTTTTGTCTTGTAAACGAGCATAAAGTGAAAGAACAAATTGCGAGTTTCCCCAGTATTTTCCTCGCTCGGAAAAATATATGTTTTATTAAAGCTCGGCATTTCCGAGAGCGGAGCAACCCTCGGGGCGAGGGTGGTGCCGGGGGTGGGGGCGGGCGGGGTTCGGCGGCGCGCCAGTGTATAACAGACAGTAGGAGGATATAAAACATATTTACGCGCCTATAAAGTACTCTCGTACGTTCGCTCTCCACCATTTTCTTTGTTCCTCGCAGCCAATGATAATGCTCTCTCGTTCGGTTAAACTTATTTCACTTCCGTCTTATCCGGCTTTTCTTCAACACTTTTATTTATAACCCCGAGTGGTGAAACATAACAATCTGATATAAACGATTTTAGATGTCTACTCGTATTAAACTTGATTTTTCCTTTTCAAGTTTTATTGTTTACGTGCGTTATTCGTGTTGGCAAGACAAAGTGTTTGTTTATTAATATTATGTTCCGTATTACTTATCTTTTGATGCACTTGTTTGATCTCTTTGTCTTTTAGTTTTTACCTTTTTATAGTGGGTACTCATTCTACAGTAGGTTTTCTGATATTTTCCACACCCAGAGCTCTAGGCCAAAACCAAATTCTGTTTTAGAATCCTCGTCGGCCGGGTATCGAACCTTTATTAGCGGAGTGGATGAAAAAGGATACAAGGCCTAGTATATCAATATCTGGCCTCTATCTCTAACCGACAAAGCAAAGAGGAGGCACTCCTATTTCTGCAGTCATTATCATACAAACGACACTGGCGTTCCCATCTCTCGCCGCACATTTCACGCGCCCTCAGCAGTCGGACAAGTACGCGAGCGATCGTGTCACGTTAAACTCTGCGAACAGCGAGGAGTGCACTAGACGCTATTCAGAGCGAGAATAACCGAAGCTAAAGCGGGGAGCGTCTTAATCTCTTGCGACAGTGAGCAACCCCTTGTGCGGCCGAGAGGGTGCAATAACAAGGCCCCCTCGCCCTTACATAGTCCGCTAACTTACCAGCTTGCAAACTTTGACGATATCCTCCGCAGTGCCGACACGTCGTCGGCTGGGTCCTCTCGAAATAGTTGTAACTTGGTGGCGAATGTAAGATAGCTAGGCTACTTGGCTCTAAATTAATTAGTCGTCTTTAAATATTTAATCGTGTGTGCCCTGTTCAACACATTTATAGATTGAGCTGGTACCTGCTGGTGAATAAGGCGTTTCATTATTCTTAGATTAATGACCTACATATTGCATATTTTTATTTTTATGCTGTTGTGATAAATACGTCGACCAGATCCTTAAGTTTTGTCACTTCCGGGAACATTGCCATTTCGCTATGAATTGGCAGTATACAAACATCAAATCAATTATTTAGTAAACGAGAATTCCGTTTCACAAAATTTCATTTGCGACTTCTCACCCTTCTTTCTGCAAATTACCCGCTCACAAAGTCTCGACACTCCCGACCGATCTCTACTTCGTCGTCAGATTCTTCCCAAATTAGTTTCAATTCGCCACTACAGTACATTGCTACGCTCCTCGCTACCTCGACTTTAATTGTGTGCTAACGTTAATTCACTTACTGTTCCCGGGATGCCGGTGTTTGAATGATCAGGGCTTCGCCACCGTTACATAGTCAACTAACTTACCACTTTGTAAACTTTGCCGATCTCCAGATACTTTACCGCACTTTGTCCCTCTCAGATTAGATCGGAAGTGGCTGAGATATAATAAGTACATTGTAGCATCACCCTAAATTACCTTTAGATGTCAGATCTATCGTTGCTCTGTCGAGTAGTCTAATAATCATTAATAAAGCCTCTTCTCACAGTTATATAGTACGATAACTTATCGGCTTGCAAACTTTGCCGATCTCTACTTGCTGATTTGTCTAAGGATCTTCGCATAATAGTTCTAACTTGCTGTTATAGTACTGAAACTTATCCTGAGCTGATTGTTCTCAAGAGGATTTAAATGATAGTGGATTGTCGAATAGATACTTAACAAAGCTGAAAGCAGTAATGGATAAGGAAGCAAACAAGATGTGTAGTAAAAGTAAATTCGTAAGAAATATATTCGTAATTACGTAGTATTATGAATGTACATAGTATTATGAAAGCTAAACGTAGCAAAGCTCCTTAATCTCGTAAGACAGTTAGCAACTCCTCGTACAAGCTAGGGGGCAAAAGTGTGTCTACTACTTTATACTGAGGATAGAAGTGTTTGTTTTACTGTACTCTTTAATAAATTAAATGTACCAAATGCAATCGCTAATGAATTGTTGCTAGAACGAAGTTGGGAAATGTTTTAGTTCGCGTCAGAACCTTTTTTGTAAACGGAACCTAAATGCGAAAAATAGGAGAATAATACTTTGTCACAGAGACATTCCGCCCACCACCATTACTATAGCTGTAGTCCAGTTTTCAGCTTTTACAAATGACGCAAACATTTTGAAAGCTAAAAACATTGTTGCCACTTTCGTAGCGTACAATACAAAGACGGTTCGTCAAAGGGTCGTAATTATCCGTAGGCGGGCGAGTGTTAGCACTCGACGCTGAGGTCGAGATATCTCTCGACGGATCAGCAGCTCACTCGGGATGCACTCTGCGATTCCGTTTGTCACTGCACCCGGCTGCGGTGTGAGCTCTCGCTCTGATAAACGCATGTCAACGCTTTGAACACGGAACTCCTTTAACCACCGTAGCAATCTGCCGGCTTAGCTCTGTAACATGACCGACCGAGACGCGCCGTTTGCGAACATATGAAATGGTTATTACTCGCTTGCGTTCCGATTGCATACGCGAACACGCCGTGGGAATATAAATGATACTTTCACATACAGGTACCTACCTACTTGCAACACGAATAAAATATGTATAACCGTAAATCGCAATGGAAAACTCCACGTTGGCGTGGTTAATTGACGTTTTTCATTCATTAAAGTGTTGGTAAAAGGAAATGCAGCGACTTCGCAAGTGTACACGACACGTTTAATAGATAAACCGTTTAGATATTTGCACTTTGCTCGTCGCCATGTGTGCGAGCGAGTCGGGCCGGGACGTAATTAGCCGACCACAAAGTTCACCGGAATGCTTTAAACACTGGCGCATGCTTGCGACTATCTCGCTGATTCGCATAGCGCAACTAGTGTATATCCTTTTTATTTTTTTGGCTTGCATCAACCTCCTGCTACCAACTTCACTTTATCAATGTTTAACTCACGTTCTTACGTAATTAGTTGAAGATTTAAGGACCTATGAGGCTTTGATGTCTTTTGCTGTAGTAAAAAAATGCCTGACCTGCTGGACCTAAATTACCAAGAGATCGACGGCTTCCATGCAAACAATTTTATGTCCTTAAGTAGAGTGGAGTTCACAGGAAATCAGTCCTAAGCTACTGTCATGCACTGTACCTTTGATGTCTAAGTTCTTAAAAATTAAATCTACTTCATTTTTTATGATTTTGAAAAAGCAAACAAGCATGCAGTCCACCTGATGGTAAGTGGTCACTGCCGCCCATGGATATCTATAGTCAACCTAAGACAGGATTGAAGTTATTTTTTAGGTCAACTACAAATGCGTTGCTATTCCTAAGGACTAAGTTGGAACGCCTCGATTAAGTATGTCTCCCTGACCCGTGAAACCAGAATACAGCAGCACGAACACTACTGTTATAAGGCAACAATAGGTGTGGCGGTGGTTCTTCCGTTGTCGAACCGTAAAAGGTTCTACCACCATCACTTCTACTCATTTGCCACCGTCTCTTCTGAAACATTAAAAATCCACACAAACGC